>JBCFXI010003184.1:0-11505 GCA_038496175.1 Ampulex compressa
TGCCATCTTTCTGGCAGTAACATAATTCCCCTCTCATAAAAGTTTTGGTCCTTGCTGGCAAAAAACTGGTTCAGGTGGTTTTACTTAACGAAATTACTTTCCGAACAACCTAATAATTACCTCCATTTTGGAACGTTGTAACACGCAACTGGTTTCACCAAATACAAGACCGACAAAGAACTTTTTTTGAAACTTGATGTCACCCTGAAAGCGCCGTATAGTATGACCCGATGTGATGTATAAATTCTGAGACATGGTACACTAAAGATATCTAGCAAAAAAACGCTCAGAACTTTTCACTTCATCTTTATTATTTGAATTTTCATCCAATATCATATTTCACAGGATGGCATACATTGTGCGTTCGCTATAAAACTGTAAAAACTCGCAAAAATAATAAAATATTTGTCTCTCAATCCGTTTTAGATATGAACATAATTAATTTTCCGTATAAATTTACACATATAATTAAAAACACGTTTGAACACATCTCCAGTATGTTGGCTGATAGCTAGGAAAGTACCACGTACAATAAATGTAACGTCGTTACCATTATTATTTATGCAGTTAGAGTTCTAATCTCGTGGACAATCTACTAAATCGATCCATCTTTGAAGGGCAAAAAGAGAAATGTTACTTTTCTGAATTCTTTACATGGTGAAATTTCGTACATTGCGCTAAATAGTTTTCGGACGCACGATAATCAAGGCAGTGTCTTGGCGAGAGTACAGCGATTTGTATCATAATGGTTAATAGAAAATATTGCTGGAAAGCAATTTTAATGAAATTATATGAAATTATTACACTGGCTTCATAATCTCCATTGTGTCACGGATGACTGTGCGGTACAGGAAATCTTTGTAGTTCACTTTGCAGCTTGTCTGCTTGTTTCATATCCGACAAGGACTTCTCCCCTGAGGACGTGCAATCGACAGTCTCATTTCAAACTAGCCGTCTGATTTCGTCCTTTCGATTACTCGTTGAATCTTGTTGTTTACCAAAACCTAGTGACGTTGTTTTAATACAATCGTACCCATTGACACTTCTAATAATCATACGGTGCGGCCGGTAAACGGTTGTTCGTTTACGTCAATACGATAGCTGTAAGCGCTAATCAAATATTAATGTTGTGGTAAAACTTTGGAAGTGTTCGCTATCGAGGGCGCTAGTCTTGTCCTGTCACAACGATATGGTAGGCTGCTGCAAGGATCGAGTAGAATTCACTACGTGCTTACCGTAAGATGAGTTTATGTACCGTAACCCTGTACAAGTAGCGGCCTTTCCGCAAAGGCTCTTTCAATGAAAAACTCCGCAATTGATTCAATGAAAAATTCCGAATGAGACGCTCGTTTTACTCGCATCAAAACTCGTCTCGCTATAGCACCCTTTCATACTCGCTATGCGTACCAGAGTAAAGAGTTGACAGGATCTCTGTCGCAGAAGGTCCGGCTACGGCTATTGCCGTTAGACCGCACAAATCAGCGCCCGCTGCGCTGATCGTGGCCAATGCGGATCGATAACCAATGCCATTGTGGGCATTGCGATACCTCTGAGGAGCGCGCGCTAATTATTCGCACGCCTTAATGCTGCCAAGCGTCCGCTAGCATCGAATATACCCAAGTTTGCAAAGCACTTAAATCTGTTCGAGATGGTGCGTCCGCTGGCACCAATTCCGAATACAATTCCCGGGGCTATCAATATTTTTCTAAGCATTCAGCCCGTCTCGTCCATAGGTGAAACTATATAGCGTGGTTACATTGTAATGAAATACGCGTCCTTATTCCTACATTAATGTCGAACACGTAACCGCGCGAAACGGTCCATGTTGATGTCAATGGTCGCTGCAATAACGCGATCTCCTGAAATCAATAATCCATGTACAATTGCACCTTTAAAAGAGTTCGTCGTACAATCGTAATATAAATTCAAGTGCGTGCCTGTATCCTTGGATATGGGAAACCGTGGGAATACGGTTCTGGTTGCACGCCTAACATCCAGTCAAAATCTGCATCAACGCTTCAAGGGAAGACTTAGCAGTTCACTGCTCTGCCGACAGAGCTATTAAAGGCCGCCCACAATGCTGGAACGTCTCAGCGTTTAGGAGCACCTTGCGTCCGGTAGCTGTCCGTCGTGTAGAAACCACATCGAATCTCGACACATCCGTAACTCATGGAGCCCAGCTTCTTCAGGCAGCTGCCAGCCCTGTCGCGATGTCTCAACAATTCTACACAGCGCCCTGGTCTCGACGCATGCTACTATCCGTCGTGTCACGATGACACTATCTCGACACGTCCGCACCTCCCTGACCCGCACTTCCTCAGGCAACCGCCCGCCGTCTCCACTCGCCTGGTTGCGTCACACGGGTTTCCATCGAAGCGGGCTGCAAGCTAAGATTTTTCACAATAAATAGGCACATTTCGTGTTCCACGATGAGTGCTATGCCGCTTGGTTGGCTATATGCCGACTCGGGGGCTTTTTCCGAATAGAAAGCCGGCAGTGGCATAGGGTCAGCTGTACCGAAGTTCATGCACGATCAAGAAATTGAAGCTCCTCGAGGTACGCCTTCCGGAAATATTCCGGCAAGGACATTCATGAGGAACGACAGAGGACGGAAATAGGAGAAAACTAGATTGTGCACATGCGTATTGGGGCTTGTAGACCAATAGTCACCCACACGGTCCACGCTGCGAAAGATACTACTCGGCAGAATTGCCGCCAACCAGGTGCACCGTCCTTCATGTGGCTCCAGTACTCACAGGCGCGATGTGCCAGTGCTCCATCCGTCCGTCACTTTGAAAATGTTTGCACAAGATGCCGCTCCCGTGAGAAATGTCTTGACAAAGGACAGGAATGACCGCCCAGGATCGCGGTTATTTCACCTGCACTAGTGACAATTTCCTGTGCTTCTAGTGAATGACGAGCTAGTATCAGAATAAACTCTTCCGGTGCCTCCATCTAGCTTTCGGATTCCAACGGGGTACACATAGACTGCCCTTTCCAACCCAAAGTTAACTCCAAAGCTACACTCCACTAATGCTCTAAGTGAAGGTAAATTATGGTTGCTTCTGTTCGTGGTCATCGGCATAGCTCGAGTTCCTTATGGAACTCCATCAAACTCCAACGACGACACTCATACCCTTTCCCGAGCGGCCATCCGATGTGCCTCGGTAAAGAGCACGGGCTACATAGCCGACGCTTCATGAAGTACTCTCCTGAAGCGGAACTTCCAAGAAGCACGGCCGCGCTATCTTGGTGCAGGATAGAATATTGTGATCCGTACCATGACAAGCGTGTTGTCAGCACTGACTTGGGCACCGAGTATACCAAGCGTAACGCTGACATATACGCAAAACAACGCAACATCTTAGCCAGTATCGAGTGTGCAGTGCAATGGAACCGGTCAGGTCTGAAAGTGAGCATGCAGGAGATCCACCGCACCTTGTTGCCGTCATCCTCACGATAGAGGAAAGTTCGGGCGTAGCGCCCCATACACCATTCTTCTGCAGTGTATCGCTCCGACTCCACCACGCTCTCGGCAGACTGCGCGCATGGAGAGAGCTTACACCTAACTTCCTTTTTTGTTAGAATTCGAGAGAGCATCGACACACAATGGACACGTGGTATTTCTTTGCCGAACGTCTGATCTACTCTCAAGGGTCTAAATATAATCAAACCAAACATGGTGTTCTCCTCTGTTGGAGATTCTAATAGTCCTTGGCCTAATCGTTCCCACAGAATTGTACCATAATAGTTCGCCTCGATGATCATGTCAGTCGGCTCCAGCGAGTTGAGAAAAGAATCAGTCCAACCCAAATTAGACAGGTGTTTTCAAGCACCTAGCCTTACATTACGTGCTGCTCGGAATGCAGTGCGATGTGTGAGTACATTGACGGAGAGGACGAAGCGAGCCCCCCTCTCATCCCCTCCCCCTTGATCGTGATTACAATAAAGTCTATACTTGTGCTTGGGACAGCGACAGGAGCTAGTCCAAAGCCATTTGCCTCTGGTCGAACATTAGCCTATGCGTAGCCTCTGCGCGAGTGTCTCGAGTCGTAAGAAGAGAATGTGCGCCGATTCCACTGCAAGATCTGCAGCGCAATAGAGAGCATCACTGCTCAAGGGTTACCATACCTCTCCACCAAGATATGTTAGGCAACCTCGAAACCGCCCGACGTCAAGGACATGTACTTGATCAGAGCGGCTGCAGGTCCACGTACGGATAGCTTCAAATAGCGCATTCGTTCAGCATCAGTCAACCTGCTTTCGTTATCTTCACAGACCGGAATAAATTCCGGGAAGGCATCTTTCCGAAGATGTGGCTGCTGAACGAAAGCAACGCCATTCGTTGCTTTTGCAAGAGTTCAGCCGCCACGATTATTTCCTCAAAGAAGTCATGTGCCTCAAAGAAGAGCCCTCTTCTATCATCAAACTCATTTTCTGTACAGTAGGACGACGCCACCCGCTCCGCTTCTTCTAAAGAGGCCAGGCGGAAGTGGATCTCCGAGATCTTCGTCCAGGAGTACTCGAGCATCTGGTGGCGGTATCTTACGGCCACTGTGATGCGCGTTGCGTACTTAATACCTGGAAATCAGTCTTAACTGGCTGCAGCACTTGAGATAGGAACAGTATCCTTTCTATCATGGACGCAGAATCCTGATCGGCCTTCTTCGCTTTAGCGACCATCTTGGGGTGCATAGACATGTGGTAACGCATTCGCGAAATCAATCCACTCGAAACCGATAAGGTTCCAGTGAAATCCAGCTAGAAAGACCTAAATTTTCGCAATCGGCGAAACTAGTCCTGTCGGGTCGTAGACCCGATGCGCAGAGTACAAGGATATATATTTGGTTACTATTGGTTACAATATAATCACCGAACGCTTACTTCTGAAGACTTTTAAATATTTGTAAACAAATTGGTGCCATGGAGTAACCATTTTTTTTATAAAATTAGTTTTGCTATCCCTTCCTGGGTGAAGTCATAATTAACATTTTGAATGCTATGAGGGTCACTGCTGATTGACACTCAACTTGGCTGCAGCGCCGTGGGGGTCACCAGTGACCGACGATGCGACCAATAGTAAAAATACAAAATTAGAATAAATATCGATAGTGATAAATTTTTTTAATAATATCATTGCTATTATAATTCATTGAAGAAATTATTGCCATATAGAACATATAGCAATAATTTTATTAACACGTGAGAAATACGCATTTTACCTGTGCATATTGCGATGAATCACATCGAAGTACTCTATGCAAAGAAAAAATGAACCAATACAATCGACGCGATATGTTACTAATTTTCTAGCAAAATTCTTTGTACTTATTTTCCATAGCGGCTTTGAATTTTTTTCGTAGCGCACTTTGTAGAATCGTCGTACATTTCGTGTTTTTCTTAGTATTATTTTTAAATTCACGACGAGGTTTTTTCTGTTACTTGAAGAAATGCAAACTTCACCATCGGAACTTTTCATTGAAAGCATTGTAAACATACAACAATTTGAAACAAGTAATAATCGCAAAAATGGTAAACAACGTCGCGGGGTTCACCGGTGAACCCACCATGAAAAATATATGCTTAGACAATACATGCTTAAACATGCTTAGACAACTCTACTTATCTGCTGTAAATAATATTTGAATATAACATGCATTGCATAATAAAAAATGTATATTCACGCCATGGGCAAATCACTTACAGGGTGAGCCATCTACTGGTTTGTTTTTAAATTATAGGATATGGCAACACTGGTGTGACCGATTTGCTTGAAATTCGAACAACTGATCAGTTTGATATTCCGCGGCACGAAACAATCATGTTTTCGCTTCAGGAGCATTCTGAAATATTAAAAACTTTTTTTCAAAGTCAGTGTTGTGTAGCTGAAACCGTGCGAATTTTAAAAAGCGCCAAGCGGAACCGCTGTAATAAAATTCGTGAAGAAAGTTCGTGAGACAGGCTTGCTATTGGATAACAAAAGTGGTCTCTGAGCTCGGACAGTGTGCACTCCCGAGAATATTGAGGTTGTGACCCGTAATGTGAGATCCATCGACCTCAACTCGACGCCGATCGCAACAACTGGCTATTAGTCGCACCAGCTTGAGAAGAACACTGCACAAAGACCTTAGATTATTTGCCTACAAGGTCCAAGTGACGCAGGAATTGAAAGCAAATGACCATCCGTTTCGATATCAGTTCGCTGTGTGGGCTATAGACCAGCTCAATAATGACGTCGATTTTTGTCGAAAAATCATCTCTGCAGACGAAGCGCATTTCCATCTCGGGGGCTATGTAAACAAGCAGAACTACCGGATTTGGGGTTCGGAATAGCTACACGTAATCGTAGAGAAGCCAATGCATGCACCAAAAGCTACAGTTTGGTGTGAATTTTGGAGTGGTGGCATAATTGGCCCATTTTTTTTTTGAAAATGCTGCCGGAAACGCCGTTACCGTCAATGACGACCGTTACAGAGCCATGTTGACCAACTTTTTAGGGCCTCAAATCGATGCTATGAATAACAATCGATGCTTGTATGGCTATGCTACATGCCATACAAGCAGCCTGACAATCGATCTCTTGCGCACCAAATTTGACAACCGAATAATCAGCCGTTTTGGAGATGTCAATTGGCCTTCCCAGAGCTACGATATGTCGCCGTTAGACTTTTTTCTGTGGGGTGCCGTTAAGGATCGATGTTATGCGGATAATCCAGAGATAATTCCAACTTTAAAACATAATATCGCGACTGTTATTAGCGATATAGGCGGCGAAATCATCGAAAAAGTGCATGAAAATTGGACTCGCAGGATGGCTTACTGTAAGGTCAGCAGAGAGAGCCACATGAACGAAATTGTTCTTCGTTCTTAAATCGGAGATTTTAACCTTCAGAATAAAAGAAAAATTTGTTTCAAATATTGATGTAGACTCACTTCATAGCGTTTTTTAAAAACAAACTTTTAAATGGCCCACCCTTTAAAATGCGCATGGCACTCAACGTGTTAAAATATGGAAGAACCATGCGGTGCAATGAAATAAAATCTCCATGGCACTGTCAATATCATAGAGAATTTTATACTGCATGGTTTTTCCATATTTTAACTATAACTTTACGCAGGAAAGAATGCCATATGTCATTTTATGAAAAAACGTTCTACTCAATGACACCAATTTGTCTTACTTAAATATCCAAGAGTCATCAGAAGTAAAGCGTTTGACGATGATTGTAATAAAAATTTGTTGGTAAAAGTCTGAAAAGGATGCAATGCCAGCGCCAAAATGTAACAAGAAATAGTATGATATATCATCTATTCACTGGAAGAGACTGTATTTTTATTATAATTCTTGAATTAATTGCCATCCAACGAGGAATAATTGATTTTTCCAAAACCAACTTTATATTCTTTATTGATGTTGTACGTATAGAAATACAAAGATAAAAGCAGCAGAAGAAAGATAAATGTCGCAAAAATGACCAAGCACCTGGGTTTTTTTAACATGTTAAACGTTACGACACCCAGATATGGGTGTTGCCTATCATTTCACGGAGGCTCTCAAACCACCGCCTTCAGCTTGAACGCTTGGGAATATAAGTTTGTTATTCCGTAGCAGAAGATAAGCACGTTTATAAAGCAATGTATAGGGATTTCCATCGTTTACAATTCATCGCAATGGTTTACAAGATTGCAACAAAGAAGAATGTAAATATCAGAAAATTATTAGTCATGAAATTATTAGGGGTAACTGATAATGTAATTAAATCTTCTGTTGCACGTAGTTAACATAATATTGCCATCCGAAAAAGTATTTCTAGATGAAAAAGAAATATTAATCGCATTTCAAAGAGTTTATACAGACCGATCAATGTTACAAGTAAATGTAAATAAGACAACAACGTTTTATCCAGATTACCTTGAACAACCCGAATTGCGTATAGAATATCTCAAATGATAGCTTTGTAAATAATTTTAATACTAAATTATATTTATACATTACTTTTATAAGAATTGGATAGTCGTATTATATCCTATGAAATATCTTTCCATATATCTACTGTCACGGACTATCGCGCCGTTGTCACCAGAATTATATTACGGATCATCCCACCGCTTTGTCACCAGAAATATGTTACGGATTATCTGTGACTGTCGAAGTTAAGTCGCGGTTTCGCATCTTCCCGATTTATTTACCGAGATTTTTAAGTTAAAGATAATTACGGTTTCGCGTCAAGCGTGTCCACGCGACACTCCCCTGGGATGAGGCAGATTAATTAACACGTTGGGCGAATTTTGGAAGTTGAAGAAGGATATCAACGAAATCTTCTTCCGCAATAAAAGCTTTTATTGCTTTCTCTAGTTTACTATAAAAATGTCTAGTCTTGGAAATCTGTCCGGCGTGCGTCTTTTGTTTAAGACGTTTACTCATCAAACTGACTGAACGTTTGGGGGCCGCCGATACGCAAATAAATGCGCCTCAAGCTTTCCGTAAACATATCAAGTCAAGATGCGTAAGGGACCTGTCGGGATTTCCTATGCGCAAATGAATGCACTTCGGATCCTCCGGCTAACCCTTGTTACAAACGGTTACTTAGAAAATCAGATTCTCCAGGGTTTTCGATACGCAAATTTAATTGCGCCTCAGATTGCCCGGGATTGTCTGAAGTTCCAGGTCCTTTCGATATTCAAGAGGTTTCGATATGCAAATTTAATGCGCCTCAGATAACTCGAGGATATTTTAGGTTTCTGTATCCCTCGAAATTCGTTAGACAGAATTCCAAGTTAAAATGAATTTAACAGAAATATATAAATGTATCTTACTAGTTAAAACTTAAGCGCAGAGAGATCGAGACTGTCGCAAACGTTACTGTCGCGTCTAACCGCAGTGAAAACTCGTATAGTAGTGTGTGCGCGCTCCCAAAAAACTCCGTTATATAACCAGAAATCTCTTCCCTGGGCTACCCCCTCTCTAGCCTAAGAATTGTTTAACGCGAACATTTTGTTAGTTGCTATTCGAGGATTTGTCCCGCCGCTTTGTTTATCGAGGACGTTTGACGGCTGCCCGTTATCTACCGACAAAGGTATTTGGTGCGTAGGATTCCGGTGGCCCATTGCTGTGGTTCACCGGCTAGGTTTTTGTTTCCTAATACTTTGCAAAGTATCTATTGTTAGGTTATTCTGGGCCCCTCGAACGTTCTCGCGCGGTCTTTGGTTATTTCGCTTCTTTTTCTCTTGGTCTCGTTCCTCTTTCAATAAGCATAGGCCCGATGTACGTCACACTACTAACTTACTTTGTAACTATGCAACTAAGCTCAACAGAAGTTTTATTACTTCATAGAAACGAATATCTACTTAGATAAAAATGAATTACAACGCGGAAAAACTGCCAACTGCAGATAGCAGATAATCATATCGTGTTGTTTACATTCCGCGTCTCTTTTAGGACAGCAATAGAATAGTGGTAGACTAGTGATCACTCAGAAACCCGCGATAACGCGGGGCCGGCAATCAACGTGTTCCGCAACGTGCAACATTTTGCGGATCGATAAAATAAAAAACATATTTTTTCATGCTTACTATTATAATTAAATTATATAATCTCATATGAAGTGGGAAGCGGGGATTGAAAATATTATTAATATTAGGACCTTGAATAAGTTCTCACTGTTTCTTAGTAGAAGGTATTACTAGGAGTATGTGCATGTAATTTCAAATGGTAATGCATCTACAAGGAAGTACTATCGGTAAGCTTGAATTTCAGTGTATGTTACATACACTGAACAACATTTCTTACATACATAAACAACGTTTCTTTTTTATAATTCTGAAACTGTTGCGAAATGGCCACATATTGCAAAACCGGTGATAACCTACTTGGAAATGTTTAAATTGCGCCACTCGCCGTATTCATCGGAAATAGCCGCTTCCGATTATCACTTATTCTGATAGATAGCATATGGCTTGGCTGAGCAGAGCATTTTTATGAAAATACCAAAAAATGGGTCGATTCTTGGATATCCTCAAAAGACGTATCGTTTTTTACCACATGTTAAAACATATAATACCACATGTCTAAGACATGTTTTTTAGCATATACTTTAAATAAAACATTCATTTTCACAAAAACGCAGCGAGAACTTATTCAAGATCTTAATATTATAATTACTATATGTGGAATTTATTTGTATTAAAGAGAGTGATAGGCGGTTTTGTGAATTATGCGAGACACTGTTCGTAATATACGTTTAATAATATTAACAAACACGATAACACTAATACTCTAAACTCACTTTATACTAAGAAACTTAGTAACGCTGCATAATTCTGACTCGCTCTCGATCTTTCTCGCCACACGGCCTCTTATGCACTGCCTCTTCTAAATTAAGCCCTTCTTCCCTAGTGTCTCCGCACGCACCCCCTGTCTTCGTTGACGTTCCCACACTCATCGGCCACGTGGATTCCTAACTATGTGTCACCTAAAACCAAACCATGCACTCCGTTCCAATCGTTCTTCTTTCATCTCTTTTTAGCCTAAACACTATTCGCTCGGTCGCACGTACTTATAATCTTTAAAATATTCCTACATTCTCGCGCCAGACAATTTTCATGTCCCCACATATATTAAATATTATACATTAGAATATTTTTCTCTAGATAACTAGGTACTTAATAAACCAAAATGGAAGAACTGTTCCTTAACTGTTAGGTTTGTATCGAAAGGTAGTAATTTTCCTAGAATAGTTAACCCTCTGCGCTCGGGCGGTGCGTCTCAGGCATCACTGGATGTGATGCGACAACTCGTGCGGTGCGTCTCGAGCACCACTCGGATCGAAGCGGTAAATTGTGCAATAACGGTGTTTATTTAGGTTTGGCCTAACGAATATCGCATCACGAGTCTAGTCCTGGCCTTTTGTGTATGATCTTATGAGGTGTCGAGTGACACAACGTATTTTAGAATGGCTACAAAGATGTCTTATCTGAAAAATGCTCGCGATCGCAAGTCGAACTCTGCCTTCGACGTTATTTCGAGCTCAACTTTTTTGGCAATGAGAATATTTCTCTCAAAGTTACTGAGGTCAATAGGCATGGAACACGACGAAGAAATTACTTCTAATGAAGATGAGTTCACTTTTTTTGTCAATAAGAAACGAAATTACATCTATACATAGATCTGTGATCCATGGGAACAAAGACGGAAATGATGAGGAAAGCCTATCAATTCCTATATTCTTTATAAATCAGCAAAGAAGCAAATAAGCAAACGCCCGCTTAGTTACATGCAATACTTGAAAGCTTTGGTTGATCAATTGAGAGGATATTTCCGGCAAAATAGACCTAGTACAACTTTGACTTCTCGGAGCAGCTCTAAACATATTCGACTAAATGGGAAGCTTCTAATTGGACAAAAAAGTTATTGCAAGGTTTGTTCTCAACGAACCAAGCTTGACAAAAGGCAACAAACTGTGTGCTACTGTGACATTTGCCGGGACAAGCTAAGTCTGCATCTTG
>JBCFXI010003185.1:0-11492 GCA_038496175.1 Ampulex compressa
AGAGCTGATATTGCAAGGCTTGTGTGTGAAAAAGTTCTATTAATTCTACACAGTAGTTTTTGGTTGGTGAAAAACGAAAAACAAAACGAAATGACTTTCCGAACAACCCAATAGTTATTTGCCCATAGTTATAATAAATCCAGGAAAGTATTCCACTGTAATGACCAAAGAGTATTACCAGTGTTATATATATTTTTTTATTTTTAAGCTCTTATGCATTAACTGGTAGAATTTCACACATTTAATGTTTATTTGAAATGACGTAAACCGGATGATTATTTTCTGAAACATACCAGCGTTCCCTCAACGCGATGTAAGTATAATAGATATAATATAAAACTAAATATTATCTAAATGTTGAATTCAAAGTTTGCATTCTTTCCTGAAAAAAAAGATAACGTTGCAAGTATCTCTTTTACTCGCGCAATTATTATATATCATCTCTTTTTCTTACAACATAAGCACAAGGTGTGTTACAAAAAAGGACCTTAATATTGTTCCTCGCTTTTGCAGACTATATCGAGACAAATTACAACAAAGGAGCCACGTGTCAAATTCCTTTTGAGTCTTTTCTCTTTTTCATAAACGAACATAAATTATCGGTGTAGCAGCAAGAGCGTACTCATATATGGTAGCGACTACAATGTAGAATCAGTAAGTGAACTCTAATTCAACGCAAATAATGCGATGATGTAATGAAGAGTAATTGTTATTACCTTTACTCCTCGCGTGCAAAGTTATTTTAAGCAGTCATAGCCATTCCAGGGACATCTCTACCCACGTTGGGCAAGTATATTGTACGAAATAAATGGTATCTCGACATTTCCAGTAATCATATAAAAACAACGTACAAATGTACACACATATACATGTGTACGTTCAATAAGGGTATAATCTCCGTACGCTTTTTCATTATTAATTTTCCTAATTATTAATTATTATTCCCAAATATTGTCCAAAACTAATTGTTCAAAACAGTTAATAGAAAAAAGGTGAGCATTAATATTGTATGATGTAAGAAAATATATGTATAAACATAATATAATCACAGAAGTGTGGTAAAGAAAATAAAATTGTCCGCGTATTCAAAGAATTAAACTGAGGAGTCGTTTCGTATCGAAGTGTAAGTATCACTTCAAATAAGACTGTCATACATTGATAAATAAATCGCACGAAATTAACAAACTAATTCTACGAATATCAAATACATGTAATTCGATATATATTCTTGCTAACATAATTCTGAAAAATCAGTGAAAGTGATATTGTCTGGATTAACGATCTTACTCTGTATAAGATCAGTAAATATTATAATAATTAGGAACAGAAGTATAGATATTTTTTCTTGGTTGTTTAGCTAAAAAAATTATTGGTTTAGGAAGAGTTCTTTCCAGGAAGTTCATGGTAAACATATCATATGAAAAATTAAAAAGTAAAGAACGCAATTGTGCAATGAAGCATGCCTTAGAGTGCATAAAACAATGATTTAGGATGGCCATTGTGTTTCCTTTTTTCCTCAGCTTGATAAGGCACGCGGTGAGGCGTTCAAAACGTTGCTTTTTAAATAAATATTTATTTAAAAAAGGCTCCTCATTCGAATGAAACGTCTTTTCAACAATGATTTAGATATTACATAATATCTTCAAGGACAAGCTAGTCCTTTGCGGACCTGCATCGAATATGGTGCTGTATCATATTTTTTGTCATTGGTATTTTATAGTAATTATGTATGACAACCTATAAGCTCTTGACTGCTTTTCTATTTCTGGTTATGAAAAATTAGTTTGCAATGAATCCATGCGATTCACCTTTTCCATTTAGAAAATAAAAAAAGAACATTTTGCAGTGTAAAAATTTGAATACGAACTATAAGTGTGAAATGTCTGGTGCGGAACATATATATTTTTTGGACCAGATCTAGTTCAAATGTTCGGTGTCAAGGGTATTTTAGCTGACTATCTGTTCGCCCCAAGTGCACGATCTAATACAAACAGTAAATGTCAGAAAATGTTGTTGAATTGTTGAAATAAATAGTCGCGCCGGTAGTACCGTTAAAAGGCATACATATATGTCTTTCAACAAGCATGTCGTATAATAAAATAAAAAATTACATTGCTCCATCAAATTGTATAAAGGTGCTTTACGTGTTTATATTTATCGTAGATTACCGGCAAATATCATCGCATGAAAGATTTACTTTTACCTATAGTTTCTAGGTATTATTATTGAATAAAAATCAATAATACCTTCATAACCGGACGTATTGTCGATGTATTGCTTTGGTCATAAGAACGTATCACCTAAACTAAATGTATTGGACTTAACTAATAATTTTTCGAAGCTCGATGATTTACACAAATCTGACTGCAAAGTTACGTTCGGCGGTAAGCCTATTTTTTTGTTAATAATCGTATAAAATATATTAAGTTGAAATTAATGGAAGTGATGACATATCATTGACAGACTATAAAAAATGTGGAAAACTTACTCTTGGAATTTGTAAATTACTTGTAAATTTGTAAATTACGAAAACGCGTCAAATCGGTATTTTATTATACCATTAATCGTAAAAATATAAATGGTTAAGCACTCAATAGAAAGAGGTATGTGATACCATGACACTAAAAAGAAGCTTTATCTTGAACTATAAGAACAACCATACGATTAAAATACATATACAAAGACGATATAGAAAACTGAATTATATCCGATTGCATAGAAGTTGTATATAGCATTATTAAAGAAAATCTAAAATTATTCCATCAAAAAATCAAAGGGAAAATGTCATACTACTCGCCAGAGGTCGTAGTTACGACACTTGTCGCTATTTCTGAAGTGTACATTTATATTATGAGTGTACATAGCATTCCAAACAATAATCATCAATGCACTTTGTTCCTTACCTCTTTCCATTAATAATAAACACAGAAATGGCCTTGCAAATGTAAGTAATCCCGTGACGTACGTAATTCTTATAGTCCTACCAATTAAGTAATTTTTCCCAATAAAACTTCCATATCTTAAAACGTATCTTAATGCATTAATCACGCGAGCGGCGAAGCATAAACGGAAAGTATGGCGACGATTCGCGGTGACGGTCATCTCGGTGAATGCGTTAAGCGAATCTAGCATAGCGTTAGTAGACATCAGATACCGCAGTATTTCCGTTAACATCGAGACTAACGTTCACCGCATTAAACTGGAGCGCCGACCTCGGTACCCTGTATACCGTACTAGTTTGTCATGAATTACTGCTTGTCGCACATAATCGTTCTCCTTTACTCGGCATCGAGATTTACAGACGCAATATAATCGAGCTGGCTTGATGGTACTGGACAAATCTTCGACGCGCGAATTATTCCCCCGCTCTCTTCTTCTCATCGAAAAACGCTATATAATTTCATCGCATAAATGTCGTTCCTCATTTTTTTTTACTCGCATATCTCATATTAGTTACTGCAACGCAGCAATGCGACCTTCGTGCAGCTTGATAATTTACAAGTGCAATATACTCAGTGAAGGACTGACGAATTTATGCGTTGATAGCATTTCCTTGCTGCTGATATAATGCACGTTACAGTGGCAAAAGTTATTTTCGACAGTTATGATTTGACTTTTAACGTGTATGCATGGTTCTTGAAAAGGATTTAGTATTTAAATAACTTGCGATTTTTCATGTTACCTTTATTAATGCTGGTGTTTTATGGAATTACCGATTATGTAATTACTTGTAAGGTTTATGAAGTAATAGGTACAGTTGATCGACATCAATTAAATTATTGATCTTATTTTACAATCGTAATGTTATTTTTATTTAAAATCAGGACGTCTTCAGAAGCGTTGATAACCAATCGGTTTTTAAAGTTTTTCTAATACTCTTCATAAAGTAGAGTTGTTATTTATAATACAACAACTTATGAATTGCTGAAAAAAAATCTATATTCTTTGAGAGTTGTGTGATTAATATTACAATAGTTGATGTAACATCATCTCTCATATTTGAATATTCAAATATTTAACAAGTAAATAAGCAGTTTGCATCGTTTCAACGTTTAATTCGCCGGATTGCTGGTTTCTTGTTTATGCACTGATTTCGTATCTGCTGAGGAAATCTTCATAGAATATTGTACGAATTGATTGGATTCACTGATTTCTCCTCCTTAACCTCCTCCCTCCTCTTCGGAGACTATATAAAAAATACTTTGTAACATAAACACAAAAAGGTGTTTTCAATAGAAACATTTTTCATGTTTCAACAGTTCAAACAACAACAAAAATAAAACGACTGTTAAAAATTGAATATAATTGTTGAAAATTGAATACAAGACGACTGTTCAATTATATTTATGCAACGAAGCAAGTGGATAGCTAGGAATTATGTCAGAGAATTAAATTCAATAATAATCATTGAACTTGGACAGATAATACGAATGGCACAGCGTGATTATAAGTGGAGTAAACACAGATATTGTAATGTTTAGCGGTATAAAAAAAAAGATTTCTTGTTACACTTTTACTGCAAGTAGCATTTCACCAAAGCAGAAGTTAATAAAAGGTATTAAAGTGCAATAATTCTTTCCATACTTGTAAATTAGTTAAAGTTAAAGTTAAAGTTCCATACGCGTAAATTAGTAAAAGTGTTCATTACCTTAAGTGAATAATTTCATTGAATAGAACGACCATTTATTTCTATCCGCTTGCAGTAAGGCAACGACCACCGATAAAATCGTTGCCCAAATCACGATGCAATTCAGTCTCTCAGTATGGCTCGGATATTGATACATGCCTGTACTTTTAATCGAGGAGCTCCACTCCCAGATTCTAGCATCTTCCATCGTTCTTTCTCCTTGCCACACATTCTACCTCATGCAGGCGACTAGAACGACAACCATCCGAAACGTGCATAAACTTTCAAGTTCCACTCCTTAAACGGCAGGCCGCGATTACGCCACGTATTTTTCAGTTTTTATTGCAGACTAATGGCGTTAAATACAAAACAAGCAAAGGCAGGCATTGTTCGTTTTTGCTAATGCACAATGATTCGTGATTAAAACATTTACTTTAACGCGTGTTTTAAGTGCGAATCAATAATCGACACCTTTGCAGGTTGCTTCTCTACTTTTCCTTATTACAGACTGTAATGCTAAAAAAACAAAGAGCAGCAAAAAACGTTGAACAACGGTTAATATGTTCTGACATACGGGTAGAAAATTCGCAGTACTCTGAAAACCTCGTATCATTTAGAGCGTAAATCTAAGATTCTTAATTAGTCGAATTAGAAGTCGTGCGCGTATATGAAGCATAGCAAAACAACTTGCGTGGATTATATTGGCCATTAATGAGCAGTTAATTCTCACACTTCTTAAGAATTTTGTAATTCTCTATTAAGGTTATAAAATATTGGGAATTAAATAGCATTGAGAATCATAAATATAAGGTGGTGAATCAAACCATATCATTGAAAAAAGCGTCAAAATAATTAGACACTGGGATAACTGGACAGGTCCAATTATGTATATACCAGTATATCTATATCTATGTTATATCGTGAAATGTTTCTTTCAAGTATTCGTTATAATTTAATGCCTTACCCTCAAACATAGAAAACTTATCTTCTTGCAGGATTGTTTTAATATATATTCTCAACAATTGGAAACCATTTCTACATAAAAAATTGAAATGTCTTACATGTTGCATCGATAAACAGATTTAGTAAATCTGCATACATATTTTAGTATGTTAGCTTAGTATCCGGTGAAAAATAAATACTGTGAAAAAACATTGCCAAAGGTGTATAATAAATTCGAATATCTCACAGGCTTTTATTCGAGTTCAAATTACATAGTGATTGTCGAAAAGAATATTACGCAACCTTCGAAAGACAATTTTTGCCGTTACTTGCGAAACGCATGTCAAGTCCATCTCAATTCGTAGTAGATTTTTTTCAGAAATATTGTAAACAAACGTTCATGTAAAATTTATTAACTTAATATCTATTTTTGTTTCTCAATATATCAAAAGTCAGTTTTTATTTTGTACCTAGTTTTTCTCGCATACTGTTATATCATTAATTCTTTTGAAAGGATGTATACGATAAACATAAAATGTACCACAAAGTATACTTCCTTATATGAGAATATCTGCACTGGATACGATCATGTTTCTTTAAGATACCTCAAATCATTTATTAGGTTGTAAGTCCAAATTAACATGATACTCGTCAATGGAAGGCCCATACACAAGAAATTTATAGTCTTGATAAACATATAAGTCAATGTATTGGAATCATGTTTTGCACTGCTTTAATATTGACGAAATTGATATTACGTATTCATTAAGCAGGCCCACCTTTAAAAAAAAAAAAACGAATATTTGTTGACACATCATTCTAAACACATTGTTTTTATTTGTGATTTTATGAATTAAGTAAAATCTTATAAATTAAAGCGAGATATTATTCAATTGTTATGAACATTACTCACTTTAAAGTATAAACTAAGAAGATCTATATACCTATACAAGTATACTTACACTTGTGCGCGTGCGTGTGTGTATAAGTAGAGTAAAAGTAAATAATTTATCGAAATTGATCATATTTATCGTTAATTATAAATAACTTCCAGCTATTCTGGATAAATGTAAATAATTTCTTTCACCTTTCCCTTTTCGCCTCCGTGGCCGAT
Organism: Ampulex compressa; assembly: GCA_038496175.1. Lineage (NCBI taxonomy): Eukaryota > Metazoa > Arthropoda > Insecta > Hymenoptera > Ampulicidae > Ampulex > Ampulex compressa. Next base: position 6,684 of record JBCFXI010003185.1, read on the forward strand.
TGCAATCGGATTTTGTGAATGATTTGAAAATTTGCTTCCAGGAAAGTGTAATATGTAATCGGTTGTTTTTCATTTGCAAAGGACAAAATGAGATTTGCAACATTTCCAATTTTGATGACGTCATACCCTGTCAATCTCTTCTTTTGTAAATGACTGTTTTTATTTCGGTTTTGTAGTGTGAAGTAAAACTCATATTTTTGTATAAGGAATAAAGTTTAATCAACAATGCATTTTCTGTTTTGAAGTAGGCCTTTTGCCATCTTTCTGACAAATGCATAATTCCCCGATTATAAAAGTTCTGCTCGTTATCAACAAAATACTGAACCAAGTAAGTTTTGAAAACCGAAAATACCTTCTTACCAATTCAATATCATGCACAAAACTTCAGTACACAAAGCATCAGCACCCTACACCCTACAACGACAAGTTAGCCATAAGAAATTTTTTAATGTCCTTATATTTTAAACATTACGAAGAGAAATACGTTAGAAAAAAAAATGATATTTAAAACATTACCATAGAAAATCCTACAAATGCTCAGGAGCTAACTGGGACCAGAACTAATTCCCGTCGGTTAATTCTGGTCCCAGTTGGTATTTTCACTCCGGTTGATTTTGCGAAGGGTTTAGCGTGGCTTCTTCGATATCATGTGAAATATGATCCCGAGAATTTGTACGGTCTTCTATACAGGAAACATAGTTTACGATCTTTTGGTGCGGTTCATAATCGAGAATTGCAAGTTCATGATCGGTTGACTTTTTTCCTTGATTTATGGTCAAGTTGGCTACCTTTTTACCGATTTCCAAACATGTCTGTTATTCCCCTTCTGTGTCGTTTGCAGTAAGACGTTGAGTTAGTCAGTGAAAGATTTTTGCCTTTCACAATTAGCAAAGACAGTTAGGATTTATTAATACTAACCGTTAAAGGTAATCAATTTCGACAAATTATGCTTGAAATTATTCACATTTATCAAGAACAGCAGAGAATTAATAATAATCACCGGTAAATATGATATATTTTGAGAAGTGATTCACTTTGACCGAAATACATATATATGATACATGTTTCAAAAACAGAAAGCAGACAAGCTGAAAACTTTGTCAGTTAATTTGTCAGTTAAAAACTTTGTCAGGAAAATTTTACAATAAACTACGAAGCCATTTCTTCATCCCCTTTTTTAGTTATAATAATAACTACACGATAAGAAAATAAGCGTTTCTAAGTTTGAGTGACATTTAGTGTTATACGCAGCCTAAAATCCTGGCTTTGGAAAGTATATCAGTCGTATTTAATCTTACAGCAGAGTAAACGCAAACATAAGAAAACATTTATAAGTTACTAGAAATTGCTGGAGGGACGTATTCGAGGCATTGTTCCGGATCAGTGACTAAAATAGCATTTACCTTAGCAAATTACATAGTTAAGTCGAAAGAGAGTACCTCGGTTGATAGTCTCGGTAATTAGGGTGGCAGTATAAATCGTCCAAGCGATAGAGAAGCGTTGGAGCTCCGTGGCCGTGCAATTCTTAAAGCGAAATTAATTGTCTGCCCAGTTCGATGATTACGTCGATGCGTCGAGGGGCAACTTAAGCAAATGACAGCGCAGCATAATGCCCAAATAGCCTGCTCTGCAGTAAGCATTAGTGGTAGGCGTATTCTGGGACTGCACAAGAACTTGCAATACGAAAATCAGATATTTTCATCCATTCTAATGCTGCGAGAGCAAATCATTATGTAATAGCTAGGAAAATAACACGTAACTGAAGTCAATTGTTCCTTAGAAGAAAACGTAATACATAAATAACCCGATGTTTAGTATCCATTAGCGGCAGACAAATAGAGTAATGTCTCCCACGATGTTAATGTCTCTATTAATAATAGTTATGATAGTAATGTCTTTGTTAGTGTCCCCTGAGTAAAATCTTAAATTTTCAATGAATTTACGTGACGTTTTTTTTTCTACTATAAAGGGAACTGTAGATAGAAGAGTCGGGCTAAACGCGAAGCAAAGCGAGCGAAAGATTTAATAACTGGAATATGTAAAAGGAAAAGTATTCTAATTAACTTTTTTGAAAATGTTTTGTTCTGATGAAAATGAACGTTCTGAAATGTTTTTTAAAAAATATTAATGGAATTTTCCTGATCAAAATGAAACCAAACATGATATAATCACAATCACGTTTACTTATTTAATACGTATTGAGTAATTCATTTCATACGGAAGTAAGGAAAATTCTAATAAGTAAAAGTGCTAAATAATCGCTCTTGTAGGTAATAAATTAAAAGAACGTTTTGTTCGGAAGAAGAGACTTTCTTTTCAAACAAATATTTATTCAAAAAAGCTAGAAATTACTAACTAATGCTAGAAATCACATCGTAGGTAGTCTTATTTTGATCGGCAAAATGTCATTAACATGTTAAAAAAAGTTTTAGATAAAAAATTGAATGAAACAAATGTTATCATTGCGTTAAGTATTATTAAGCCGTGAATTCTTCTCAAAGGCGCCACGCCGCGAACCGCATTGTGTGCCATATCATACGGTTGACTGAGTTCGAGGAAGATGCAGGCGTAGGACCAGAGTTACGCAAGCAGCAATGGGACACTTATAGAAACATTATTCTAATAGCAGATCGGAAAATAATTACTTTGTAAACATGTTGCAACATTCGTGTATATCTGCACATAATTTCCTTCAAAATTTAAAAAGTATCGAGGACTCTCGATTGGAGTATAACCTCACAAGGTGTCTCACAAAAGAATATACCGAGATGCAATTCTTTTTATTCAAAAGCTTGTAAAATAATCTTAGGGGCAAACAATTGTTTCCAATACTAAATTGAAAATTGTTGTAGATTAATATTTTGTAATCTGACCAAAAGAGTTGTTCTCTAATTTATTTACACGCGTAAAAAATGATATTAATGTCGCAATATCTTAAAATACAAACAAATTTGATTTTGGGGGATAAAGGACCAGTCATCACAATCACTTTGGTTAAAGGTATATGTAACTATTGTAATATAAAAAAAAACATTATATAAATATAAATGCATAATCGTTAAATACCTGAAAAGTAAATATACGGGACACTCAAATGCAAACTGATGTGGATTTACTTTAAATTTACACAAATTGATCACAAATCTTACATATTCATAAAGTTTCCGACACTTTGATTCACTGCACCAGTAATATAAATTATACTATTCTTTTAACTTTTGAGATAGTTACGTGAATGTGCGATTAAGTCATCAGCGCAACAGAAATTATAATGATTAAATGTCTAATACTTTTGCGAAAGCTGCAGTTCATCCGAAGTAATTGTATAATATTTAAGAAACACACTCAATTGTTCGTAACGAAAAGAAACGGTATTTTTACCAAAAATTCTTCGACTCCACGGATTTGATGGTTTTGAAGGTGTTCGTTTGGTTGATAATAAGCAAACAGACATGAGGAAAAATGAGATTCTTGGTGCTAATGACGTAAAGTTCATACGTGTAGACTCAACATGTGTTAATGCAGATGGTGGTAATTAAATATAAGCTGACTCCATACATCTCGGGGCAATATATTTGAACTCCAGTTACGCCTCGGCAATGCGTTTGGCACTAAACTAGATCTTATGCTCTCTCATAAAAGTCAAAATCGTTCGATTAGAGATAATCTGTACACTTCAACAAATCTCTAATTTGGTTTTACTTAACGTACGTAAATATGAAATCAAGTAATTTAACTGTAACCGAATAATAGTCTACATAGTACACAAAACATTTCCTGTTTCTCTTAAAATAGGTAACAAATACTCGTACGCGATTATTCCTTACACCATTGATAACATATGCGTGTATATCTATGTATATATGCATATACGTTATATATTAACATATTCATATATACACATTTAACTTTTAAAAACAATTAGTTTTTTTGTTACAATATAACTTGTTTGTGCAACTTAAAATTTAACGCGTAACTTAATACGCATATATACATATATATGATATATAAATGGATATATCAAATTATAAATTGCATGAAAACCAAGTTATTTTAATTATTTCTTATGACACGCATTGTCTTACTACGCGATATGTGTAATTACTCTTATCGCCAGATTTTACATAGGTAAATGCATATCCGTTCAATAAAACGAAATTATTGGACATAACCGAGACATTGGCGTCTAACGAGTAATGGTTATACATGGCCCTGTCCCGGTTCTTAGATTTGATCATCGGAATTCCGCCTGCGAGAAGAATGACCTCAAAGTTTCACTATCAAAGATCGAAATGAAGTGCGAACGTGCGACCTTAATTTTGTCTCGGCTTCAGCTTCGGCAATTGCTCAAGGCATTCCGACGAGACCTTTAGGCTGGTTTACGGAGATAAACGTCTTGTACAGTCACGGTAGGTAGAAATTTCGCAATCACATCCTTCGGACAGTTCTCATACAACTCATCGAATATAAACCATCTAATCTTTTGTACGATAGATCCTAGTATCGAGTTAAGGAATTCATTTCTTAACGTTAACAATAATACTTCGCTAATAATAATTAGTTATTGTAAATACAACATGACTAATATTTAATGAAGCTGGACAATAATGTGAAGCTAAGTTTAATTTGTTTTACGATAGTTCTTAATATTCGATTAACGAATGAGATCTGAGAACAATGAGCCTTTTTAGCTTGTTAAGCCGACCGCTGAGATCGCCTTAATTAGAACAGACCTTTTTTGTTACTTTTGTTTCTTTCCCTTTTCTCCGCCCATATCTATAAACAATAATACTGTGAGTCGCGTCGGAT
>JBCFXI010003186.1:0-11487 GCA_038496175.1 Ampulex compressa
GCCATCTTTCTGGCAGTAACATAATTCCCCTCTCATAAAAGTTTTGGTCCTTGCTGGCAAAAAACTGGTTCAGGTGGTTTTACTTAACGAAATGACTTTCCGAACAACCCAATATATCGTGGAGCGCGGCACAGCTACCGAAAGTTAAATCGTAGCGCAAGTGGTTAAAGTAGGATGTATATTTGTTGGTTCGTCTTTTGTTGAATATCGTTTGAAATATTATTCCAAAGATTTCGATGGATCAAGGTGGGTTTATGTTGTATAAGGCAGGAAGGTAATCTCTGTCATTAAGGGGCGAGCTGTAAAACTCGATGACGCACCTTCGGTGTATCCACTTCGTCTCGCGCTACAGCGCTTTTATTACTCGGAAATAATATATTGGTATACTTCGCGGGGCGTTATACTCTGGCGGAAAAGTAGCTAATAAACGCGTTTATGCGCGAAGACCTTAATGCGCGTGATGTAAGGCACGAAAGGAGTTCGTTATCGGTCTTACATATGCGATGTGAATTCGATCGAATTTTCCCGGAGTACACGTTGCGAGGATGACTCAAAAATTATGAATAAAATAAATTCTTAACGCTCTTCATTTTTTCCAAGCTTGCATAGATTCATCGAACGAATCATTTATTTCCACGTCGACATTGTCCATTTTCTAATGGATGAAAATGTATGAATATAAAACTGCCGCTATTTATACTTTTATTTACTGTTCGATACACTAATCAAGCTGTGCTGTTACTAAAATCCTATTTTCGAATTATCCCAGAATTGGTTAGAACCCGATTTAGAAAAAAGAAGGTTTAGAAAGAAGGAATCTATAACGAATTATGAAGTGCAACTGATCACAAGAGAGTATCTCCGCCCCCTAAAGTAGAGCATTATTATCGAAGCCCTCCAGATGGCGGCTTGAATAAATTGCAGGGAAGATACGTATAAGGTATCGAGGCGACAATTTTAATTTGTCCTGCATTAGAAAATATCTGCGAAGGAAGGAGCGCGGTGGAAATTCCCAAACGAGGGGGCGTAATGCCGGGCGAGAAAGCCGAGGCAAGAAATCGTCTGGTGCCTATGCTGTCCTGGAGGGCTATAAAATCCCCGACCCTTAAATCCAATTAAGGGCAAAGCTTGCTTGCAAAACGTGCCCTCCGTGATCCTGTCGCCGGTACGAGTGTATACGCAATGAGGAAAGGCCGATAAATAACCGTGGGCTGCGTCCAGGGGGATTAAACTTCGGGGCTGAATCAGAATGGGCCAGACATGTGTCGTGCAGGAATCACCTTCGTTTAAATTCCAAAGGGCTCATCCTTGGCTATTGCTCATAATTAATCTGATTATGGTTGGCAACCTGCACAGAGTCCTCGTGCTAAGTTTGAAAAAGTTTGCAAGCTGTTGATGTTGTAATTAGTAGTGTTTTGTTAAATATGGAATGACGCACGATTATAAGACTTAGAAGTGGAAAATATACAAATATTCAGATCTGAGGAGAGTTTTGTAAGAAATCCTCGACCAGTTAGACCTTCTTATGATGCATCAGCGATCGTTCTTATATACTCAGTGTTCCCTCGATTCTTTCATCCATCGATTAAATTACTTCTCCGCATTACTCGATATAAACAGCGGCGATAGCTCGTGGATCGTATATTCGATCGTTTCGCGGCAGGGGCTTCGATGACCAGCGTGCGGTTATAAATGACTTCGCCTTTGAAAATCATAAAGCGAACGTTTCCTGATTTCACTTTTTATAGAAGCCGAGAATAATCGAGCAGACGAGCAGAAGTCAGGAATAGAACGAAGTTCCTCCTTCTTCCGAAGTGCTCCAACTTTTATAACGCTATCGATCGCGGCGAATGTTCGCATGGTGCGCAGGTGTATCTGGATTTGCGGGAAGGCTAACAGAGTGAGAATTCGACTAGAAGCGATACGACGGCGTCCCATAATTCCAAGAGCATGTTTGTCGAACATGTTCGCCCCGGGGATTATCGAGGCGTGAAATAAAATGATTGTTAGGGTTATTAAAATGGCGCGCGGCTCGGGGAGTACGCCTGACTAAAGACAGGCACACATGTGCACCCGATTAATCTAAGCCTTGTGTCGCTGAAGTCGAGAGAAAAATTGGATATTAGGTTAACCACTTCGGAGCAATGGGTTTTCTTTATTAGCGCATAACAAGATTTGATATACAGCGACTACTCGCGCCTCCTCCATTATTACATTTCGTTTCAAATCTCCGCAAATCTCTGGGATTAAATTCGCGTTTTATACAAAAAAAACGATGCATTATAGGAATATTGCGCATTCGATTCGATCGATAATCGTATTCCACTGGAAAACTATCCAGCTTACTCTATTAATAAGTTACAAAAGGTACTTTGGAATCGTATTGTATTACAGGTATCGATTTAAGAAAGCATATATTAGGAATATTAGGATGTGTTGTAGGTATATTGCATTCGATGCGATCGATAATCGTATTCCGGTAGAGAACTATCCGGCTTACTGCTAATAACTTATAAATGGTTCTTTGTTATCGTATTAGAAGTATCGATTTATAAAACTACTTACACTTACGTGTCCCATTCGTTACATACGCGCCTTATGACGATCCAGAAATATCGCTCTTCGACATAAGTTTACGACCTAGCCTACTATAAATATATAAATATCCTTCGTTTTCTACGGCATAAATTACTATAGGTTAAAAGTATGTTAAATAAATAAATAGCTTACGAATATGTTAATCGATAAACAACGCTTTTGGGGTAGGTCAAGCTCTGGTTTTGCAGTTATAATTTTCGATACTGCACTCGCAGCAATCGTCCTCGCTGCTGAAGCACTCGCATTCGGAGCACTCGCAGGAAGAAGACGACGGGGATCCTGAAACGATCGAATTAAATTACGACGTCATTAACAATATAAATCATCAGATTTAATTAAATATCAAAATGACATAAAGACGATGAAGTCTGCGTTAAAGATACGTTCGACATAAAGTGTCTACTTAATTATCTTTTATTATAACAAGTCTTCGTAGTTTCCATTTTCGTATGCATTAGAATATCGAGACGAGTGTCTGCTTATTTTTTATCAATAAAATGGCTATTTATTAAATTGCTGCAGATTACCACAAAGGAATGAAGCTTCTTCGAGATAAAGTAATCTCGTCTTTTGGTCCTGTAAAGTTGCTTTACGCACACCTCACAATGTTATAGCAAAAAATGGAGGGGGATTTGTAGAAACCAAGGTAAATCCCTGATAAAGCTCGAGGACTTACTGGTGCGCCGTGTCGATTTCTTCTTCGATCTCTTCACGTTTTTCGTCGCTTTCGTGCCTTTCGACGGCTTCGAAGAGGCTTTGGACTTCGACTTCCCCTTCCCCCGCCAGCGTAGTCGCGCGTTATTGCATTCCCAGTCGGAACAATCGCTGCTATCCGAAATATCCGAGGAGTCGCTCGTCGTCGAGTACGACGTGTACGAACTCTCCGAGCTCGACTCGCGGCAGCACCCGCTTTTCCTGCAGGAACTCCATTTCTTCGATGGTTTCTTACGTCCCATTTCTCTCTCTCTCTCTCTCTCTCTCTGACAAGCCTGCTCCCCGCTTTTTGACTCGAATGTCGGGGAAATTAAATTTCTGCCTCTCTGGAAGTTTGAATGTGATATAATTTGAGCTATGATACCCTTACATCGGTGTAACTATTCTTGTGGCACACCAAACTTTCAATATTGCGCGGTTTTCGTGAATATAAATCAATTCTGATTTTTGTACAAATTATGATATTCTCGATAGTGTGAGCTGAGTGCTATTCTGCGTGAGAAAGTAAAATAATAGAGAATAATTATTTAGTTTGTTTTGATAGATTTCTTTTTATGATTTACTTTTTAATTAATTACAGAATTAATGGATTTGAGAGAGACATTTTAGGAGAATGTAATATATATATCGTATTATACATCGAGATCGAAGATCGAAGATACGAAAATTCGTATAGCGCGATTAGAAATGCGTTTTATTCGGCGGAAGGCGGCACAAGTGTTTTTCTCTTGCTTACAGACGTTAGAAAACACGATAGGAGGGGTGCGATTCGAATTAGATAAGCGAAGCAACGTTTGTTCAAACCGGATAATCACCTTCGCCGAGGTTAACCGTCGCGTGTTTATTGACAGAAAGTTCTCTTAGAAGGACGAACGAACGGGCTGGAGCCGGTTTCTCTCTTTGAAATAATTCTCGGAAAATTTGGCCGGTTTGTAAATCAGTGTCTTAGATTTATAATTGCGCCTGACGCAAGAAATCTGTCGTTGGAATCTTATTGATGTTTCGTAACGGACGCACGAGCGAAACGCGATTACCAAGTTGAATTAGCGTGAATTCTTCCTGGAATATCGCGAGGTTTCTTGTACACTTTATCGGCTCAAAGGCTGTAGTTTTTGAGCGTAACTCAGGTTATAATCATCGTGGAATAATCATATTCTTACCCAGTGGAATAATCGGCTTGCCTCTCGATGTGAATGAGTTGCCTCGTTGAATTTCAACTCTCGAATGGAAATTACGTTTCAACGATGACCGCGGTTGCGTAATAATTTATCCCCGTTTGTCGCGGATGAATAATTTCAAGTATAAATCGATACGACCGGAAGTATTGTGAGCGTGGAATCTTGGAAATAGATACAGGATAACATTAGTCGTCGCCTTCGGTTGCGGAATACCTTGCGCTTCAAGTGACTAGCTTCTTATATACAAACAGCCCCGAATTCATCCGCCTTCGGAGTCCAGCTCTGCGCAGGACATCCTTCGGCCCGCCTTAGCCTTTAAAATCAAAACACTTCGTTCCTGGAGAACTCTTCTAAAAATGAACAATTAATTTATCGGTTCGAAGAAACTATCAAATAAGAGATTAACACGAATTTCAATATTAGTCAATTTATGAGAGAGTTTAAATAATTTTGTTTAAAATTCGGGACGCATATCGAGGCTCTCTTCAGACAATGATCAACATTCTTCCAAAATCACAGCTACTCGAACCAATCACACGCTTTTCACATTAAATCCCCCCTTTTTGCAACTCGACATAACTCTTGTCGCAAAACAAATTCACCGGTTCGCAAATGGAACTCGACATTCTGCAGATGATTTCCATTTACAAAAGGCTGCATTTCTTTATCCACGATCGATGCGAAAAACCTGCAAAATACGCGCGGCGAATTTTCGAGCCTGCGAGAATCCCAAAAAAAAAGAGAGAAATCCCCGCGCGCAATGCGAGCAGGTGGAATAAACGAATAAACGATCGCTAATATCGCTCGGGCCGATCTCGAAGGTACTTTAAACAGTCGAATCATGCATTTGCCTTCGAGTTGCGGAAAAAGCATTCCAGCGCGGTGGGCTTTAATATCGTCGGCGGGGATCGAACGAGCGGGTTTAATTGCGCATACGTCGATGGCCCCGTTAAATAAAAAGCCCTGCAACGTGGAATAGAAGGGGCCAGCGCGATACGCGAAGTTATGCCATATTACAGGTCATTATGCAACGCGAATATTGACGCAATTCAGATCCAATCGCGGCACGAACCGATCCCTGGGAAATCGTGAATTACACGTTTTATATATTGGCCAGGGGAATTGAAAGAGCTCCGTGACCGGCATTACGTTAATTTCCCCCGTTTACGATAATCGAGGCGGCCGAAGGTGGCCTTGCGCGGCTGAATTTTGGTTTCATAATAGCCGATTGCAAATCCCGCTCGCGGATGAAAAGCGTTTGAAATCCCGTACGGTCAGGTTCGGCCCGATCCCATTCGCACGTACTTTCTACCTCCTGAGCGTTGCGATATTGCGGCCGCCTGGCATTGATAAACTATTAGATCGGCGCCTTTGGCTCCTTTGTACGTATTATCCGCGAATTTATTATGAGTTTGCCCCGTAAGCGTTGGCACGGCGCGGAGATTATACTCGAGCGCCGACCAATTCGCGGGGAGTAATGTGGATGGATTTACACAATGGTGGGTATCGAGGCACGCTTACCTTCTTCCTCCGTAATAATGGAACTTCATGTACATCGTTCGGGCTGCTCATTACGAATTGCGATTTGCGGTGTTCACGAAGTGGTATTATATTTATTATTATATATTAAATTTGGTGAGGTATCGAATTTAAGCGTGAAGTGGAACGAGAAAGGAAGGAGCTGGGATTAGAGCCTTCGATTTTTCGTGACTTCGAATATTCTATTAAGGCAGATCGCGACAAGTCGGATACAGAAACCTTACTGCTCCATCTCAACAGCGTCGAACCTAAAAAAAGAACCAAACCAAGCTTCAAGCATATAATATAATAAGAAAAGAACGAGCTACCATTAGAACCTTCGACTTTTCCTCAAATCCAATATTCTATTAAGACAGATCGCGACAAGTCCTATAACAAAAATCCTACCAATCTACCTCAACAGCATCGAACCTAAAAAAAGAACCAGACCAAGCTTCAAGCATATAATATAATAAGAAAAGAACGAGCTACCATTAGAACCTTCGACTTTTCCTGAAACCCAATATTCTATTAAGACACATCGCGACAAGTCCTATAACAAAAATCCTACTATTCTCCCTCAACAGCGTCGAACCAAACCAAGCTTCAAGCATATATAATAAAAGAACGAGCTACCATTAGAAGCTTCGACTTTTCCTGAAACCCAATATTCTATTAAGACAGATCGCGAAAAGTCCTATAACAAAAATCCTACCAATCTACCTCAACAGCATCGAACCTAAGAAAAGAACCAGACCAAGCTTCAAGCGTATCATATAATGCGAAAAGAACGAGCTACCATTAGAGCCTTCGACTTTTCGTGACTTCGAATATCGTATTAAGACACACCGCGACGCGTCGACTAACGAAGATCCTACGGAAGGTCTGGCGCGATATAACTTTGGGAGCGGAGGAAAGGTACAAATGAGGGTGGAGAATGTTTATGGGATCGTTTCGAGAAAGAGAGAAGGGCGAGCGGTACGGCGTGACTCAGCAACTGTGGGGAATGACGTAAGAAGGGCGAGGGGAGGGGGGCTCGTGAGCCCTAAGAGAAGGAGGGGAGGGGAGGGGACCCTAGCCACATATCTTTAAACCTCCTATTTCTAGTCTTGCGTCCGTATGCGTTACGAGGGACACGCCCTAAATCAACGAGCCCGCGCTGGTGTCGTCAATTTTCTCAGGAATCGTGCCTGGCCAGATTTATTTCCAGACTTCGGACCGAATGTTTCGCGTAGGATCGAACGGTTTTAGCCGGTGCATCGAATGCCAAACGAACCTTTCCACCCACCTTTGCCCAACGTCCTTTGAATCTCCCGCTCCGTAATTATACATTGTCTTAGTTCGCGAAACAATGGGCGAGCCATCTTATTGGCTTTATACATCGTATCCCTGGTATATATATCTATTATTTCAGCTCTGGGAATTCTCCTTTATCCAAGCTAATTTACCTACAGACCTAGACTCTGATTATACATCATATTTACGCTGTACTAATTATCAAAAATTTCCTCGACGAGTTTAAAGGATAATTAAGAGATGCTCGTTATGGATAGTAGATACACTCAGACTTTTTAAAAAAATCGATCAGTAATTTTAAGCTATGCTTGAGCACGAATGAATCATATAGTAGAGGACAACTCGCGTGAGTTCGGTATATTCCAAGAATTCGTCGATTGAAACGTGATTTTCGAGTAACGGTTCTTTTCTAAGGTTCGGACTTCTAAGGACGATTGATCGAAGCGTGCGATTAAACTAATCTTTGCGCACGGTGCACTTCCGTGTACAACCCTTTTCTGTGTACTTGGACGGATCGACTTGAGCCAGAGGAAGAGCCAGAAAGCTGGGTGGCTTCTTCGTGGAGGATGAAACGAGGAGAAGCCGCAACTGGTTTTGGAATGTCTATTATAACGCTGCGCATCACCTTTCCATTCATGGCCCCGGATTTGTCCTGTCATCCACAGATGCAAACGGCGCGCTTTGTTTAGCGTTTTGACGTCGATTCCCCATGATAGATTGAAGATCGATACGACAATGGGGCGTACATCGGATATTTCCATTGTTCGGCCAATCCGCCCCGCGTAATTCTATTGTACCTGTTTATCCGCGCACCGACGGAGTTTCATTTCTTTTTCATTCTTTCGATTAACGCGCCCCGATAGAAGTGATAAGCTTCGCGTCCTTTGGCGACACAAAGTCACTTCGATGCTTGTACAAGTTTCGATGGCTTTTAATCTTACGCGTTATATGAGTTCCGGGCGATATTCGTGTTTCTGACACTAATGTTTGCGTATGATGGAAGGTTTTTAACACTGGAACTACCAAACGAGTCAAAATGACTGGTCAGTCGTTTCTTTAAAAAAATCGTAGCACTTTATAACGACGTATTTTTTTTTAGATTTTCCATGATCTTCATGCGGTATTTAGATCATCATTTTGATTCACTGAAATTTCCTTTTACTCTCCTCTTTTTTTTAAAGACCTATGTGGTGTTCTAAATATGCCCATAAAGTGGCTGGTGGTTCTAGTGTTAAGAGTCCCATACCTGACGATTCTTTACTTACTTGTGTAATATTACATATTAATAAAAAAAAATGTTAATTATAATATACATGTCCTAATATACAATTACAATATATATGATATATACAAATTTCTGGTATAACTGCGGTGCGATAGACTAGTTTATCAACTCGAATGCTGATGAGCAAAAGAACGAAAGTTCTTTCCCAAGAAACTTATGAAATAACCTGGGAATCTGTCGGATCGAAAAGGGCGATGCTGGCTTTCGGAATTTTCCTCGGGAAAGGGGACTTCGCGTGCTTACAAAAATGAGGGATGGGACGATAGGTCCAAGTTGGCGAAGGTCACGTTTTTATCGAGCTTTCCCGACCTTCGAAGGCACCGTGTTGCGGCTATGCTTCGACATCCTCGTAAAAAAGTACAAATACCAGCGACGTATCGCTTCGTATAGGAGCCCGCAGACGTATCGCCATTGCGCTCTCCTTTTTGCCGCCATTGTTTGGCAAACTGCGGCCCTCGAAAAGTGCGTTGCTCGTATACGCGACACAAAAAATCCCACCGACTGGCGAGGTGACTATATCTTATACGAGCCCTGCACCGATCGTTCCTTTTTATCGGGGGTCGTGTCCATATGCCTCCTAAGAGTCATGCATTATGCAAACCTTCTCGCCCTTAATATCGATCTTCCCCCTCGAGCTGCCCTAAGCCTCGGCCGAGCGACAACTTCTTTCTCGATGCGCGCTTCCCCTACTTCCTCGCCTAGCCATCTCGAAATTCTGGCGAAGTCTCCTGAGGAACTACTCGATGATTCTTCCTTTACGCTTTACTCATATACTTTATATATAGGTTATATACCTTTACGTATACGTTATATACTTTATGTATACGCTCTCCATTTGGTCTCGTGGAGTTAGAATATTAGTCGACTATATCGAGATTTTTCGTATGGAATAATAATCATTTTAATCACTAGCGTGCGACTCGAATAAATCGATGCTTGATAAAATATAAATTAGAATGAGATTACTTTTGGCAGATTGTAAGGTTTAAACTGCTCAATTACTCGATGATTCTTGCTTTACGCTTTACTTATATACTTTATATATAGGTTGTATACTTTAGATATACGATATATACTCTTATATATACGTTATATACTTTATGTATACGCTCTCCATTTGGACTCGTGGAGTTAGAATATTAGTCGACTATATCGAGATTTTTCGTATGGAATAATAATCATTTCGATCCCTAGTGTGCGACTCGAATAATTCGATGCTTGATACAATATAAATTAGAATGAGATTACTGTTGGTAAACTTGTTTAAACTGCACGATTAGCATTAAAAAAATGTACCGCCTCAAACTTCAAAGCTCACAGCTCGGAGCACACCGTCGCCATCGACGTTCCAAGAATACAGAAAAATTTTCTTAACTCGAGCGCCTCGAATATCCCAAGGATACTCGTTACGAAAGAAGCGCGAGTGCAGCGTGCCAGGACAAAGTACGCTGGGTATTCTTGAATCGAAGACGTTTCTTTTCGAAACTGAGAGTTCAACCGGCGATCCTCTCCTGGGCCTCGACGATGCAGCCAATTTTTTCCTCCATCGCGATGCCACGCACGTGCGTCGAGCAGCAATGCTCGATCGAGGACCGATCTTCGGATCCGTCTTGGCGCAAAGGGGCCCAGATACGATCGGCCGGGGACTTTGCGCAAGGATCGAGAGGGGTTATGACACCCCGGTGCACCAATGCAACGCTCTGCATTTATTGTCGCCGAGCCGTGGCCGCGTGTGCCGCCGATCGAAAGGTCCAATGGCCTCTCCCCGTATTCCGGTGGCGCAATCCCCGCGACTGCACCTACACGTCCATTCATTCGGGATTACACAAGCCCCACGTGCACCGCGCCTACGGGGTGTCGGTTTTGTTGCGGTGCCGAGCTTTTCCCTTTGCCCCTAGCGCGGGATTTTTTTTACTTCGATCAAGGCTTCGCCTTTTTTTTTTATTAAGTTTTAAGGTTTTAATTTTTAAGAGTTTAAAGGAGTTTTGATTTTTGTTTTAGGCCGGCAAGAGGAGATTTTGGAGGACTTCTGGCAGTTTGGGTTTCTTTTTGGCTATGGCGAGGAGTTTTTGTTTTTATCGAACCTTTGGTTTTGCTTTGATGAGATTTTTAACGTTTATTTTGGAGCAGGAAAGGCGCGATTTTGAAGGACTATATGGAATTTGGGACGAGACTTCGTTTTGCACATCTCTCGAATTGCACAAAACTCTTTTTTCACTGAAAAACTCTCTCTCTCTCTCGAAGACTCTTTTTTCTTCAATGAGAAATCTAGAAGTAAAAACGTGCAGGAAATACGTTTCGTACAATAAAATATATATAAAGTCTCACAGTAAAATCGTGAAAAAAAAGTGGTCTTCGATCGCGTTACCTCAAAGTCGTGTAAAAAACAATTGGATCTACTTCGATCGCTTATTCACAGAGCCTCGACGAAGTAGAGGAGTAGAAAAAAGTAGCGCCCGATGTCTCGAGCGATCGTTAGAAACATCTCGGAGATAATGGAGGACTTTGTTCGAGCAATTTTTCCAGTGGGAATAAAAGGAATCCCAGAGGTGAGTGTCAAAGTGCTTGGTAAACAAGTTAAACCGCGGTCCAAAGGCGATGGAGGATAAAACGAAAAACACCAAGGCCGTCGACGGACTTCGGGATTTATGAATCGTTATGGCGTATTAGCGATTGAATGCCACGAGCAGGGCGCCCCCAAATAAAGTTCTAGCGCGCCGCGTATCCCTCGGGCTTTAAGCCTGACGCTTCTAAATATACCTCCATAATTTCGAGAAAATCGCCTGTACCGCGCGCGCGCGCACTTTTATTTTCGCTCTCCCCCCCCCCCCCCTCCTCGAATGGGCCGTGCAGATGTTTGAGCGCATATTTTCGGTGGTTACCTCAAACGCATCCCAG
>JBCFXI010003187.1:0-11470 GCA_038496175.1 Ampulex compressa
GTTAGATATTTTAGGTATGTTGTACGGATTTTTAGGTGTAATGTAACGCTTTACCGCACGTTATATTGTACAGTGCGGCACGGCAACCGAAAGTTAAATCGTAGCGCAAGTGGTTAATTTGACCGTGTGCAAATATAATGAATGAGATGTCTTCAGATTGAATCAGATGCGCTTACAACATGATTGCAAAATGTGCAACGTAAAGAGTCTTCAAGTATTGGCATAAACATATAATGATGATACATGGAAATAGTAAATCACAGAATGTAATCAACCCATATTAACACGAAAATATTACTGTGTAGAGTAGAATAGTATAATTTAAATGCGAAGATTTCTTAAGTGTAAAAGGTGGGGATAAGTGTAAAAAAGACACTCTTTGCTAGCATGCCATTACGGATAATACATATCAAACAACCTGTAGTAGGTGTATACTATT
Organism: Ampulex compressa; assembly: GCA_038496175.1. NCBI lineage: Eukaryota > Metazoa > Arthropoda > Insecta > Hymenoptera > Ampulicidae > Ampulex > Ampulex compressa. The sequence continues at coordinate 440 of JBCFXI010003187.1, forward strand.
AGAAAATGAGGAAATGGTACTCAGTTGTGACAAATTTTAGTTCTTTGAGATAAACGTCGTGAACAGATCTATAAATATAAGACTCATTTTTCTTATTAGTCAACAAACACATTTAAGTAGATATTATAGACCCATTGATGCAATCCTAGGTGGGGAGGGGAGGGGGGTCCCTACTGTATCGAGTACCAATGTCGATACCAGAGTACCCTCCCAAAATGGCCGACAACCTCTGTCAATCTGCCCCTTCCCGTGCACACCCACCCCTTCCAACGAACCCCGTGATCCGTCATCCGGTTGTGCCGCACTCTTGAAAGTGGATGATCATGAACGTTATTGTGATTCATTGTGGGCCAGCACGGGCCGGTCGGGAGAGTAAGTACTGAATCGTTGTGCGTGCCGCGGGAATAAATATCTGGTCTTTGGTTGGTTCGACGACCTCCATCTTGGCGTGGTTGGTTTGATTATATAAATTCATTTGCGATTTGATTGGTACCATTCGCAATATATTAACTAATATATTTTCGTGGACTGTTAAAACGAGGTGAACAAGAAACGGTATCTCACTTATTGTCATCGTGCAGGAATTAGATGCCTCATGTATGAAGAGTCCCAAACCCCTTCTTTATCGAACAATCTTAATCTTAATCTTAATCTTTAAACTGCAGTATTACTATTCGTAATTTCGTATAGTATTTGTAATATGGCGATCAATAAATTTGGTACTTTGTTAAAATGAGGTGAATAAAAATCGTTATTTCACTTATCGTCTTTCTTCAGAAATAATACGTACGTTAATGCAATACATGTGGAGGTTTTCATCTTTTCTATCCCTTTAACCTCACTGAACATTTTCCTTGAGTAGGAAATGAGTGATTAGTATGGTGGAGAGAAGAAAAAAAATAATTTGTATATATGATTGTTAGTTACAAAAAAAAATAATCTTTTTATTTATTTATTTATCATAATAGGAAGTTAATCGGTCAAGATTACGTGAATGCTGTAATGAAGTTACGTGATTTCCGTTTTGTCGTTGCCCCGTCTATGGAAGGGATCGTATATTACGCAATATCACAATATCGACAAACATAGCGATAATAACTCATCCACTACAGTACTTTTTTGAGCAATAACACTTAAACAACAGCATTTGATTCGAAGGACATCGTTCTATCTAACTGATTATTGTATCAGTGAAATCAAGCATCACTCAAAGTGGTAGAGCACTCAACTAGCAAGCATTGTTCTGAGTTCAAATCCTGATTCAAAGTCCCGACAATTCAAACCGAGCACGTGCACGTGTACGCGCGCGTATGTTCACGATTACATTGAGTAGATCATTTACAGCATAATTCAAATTATTACAAAAAATGCATACCCATACCTTGAATTTCTGTATTTTTGTGTTGACCTCTTTTGGTCTGCCTATATCGCGTCCTTCGAGATCAATATCTGGATCAAAGTATTCCTCGGCTGTGATGTTGGATGGGTTTCCAACGTTATTGTACTCCTCCTACAATGGTCATATATATGTTGACTAAGCAAATTTACTTTTCAATTGTGTGTGCGGTAACTTCTTAACATTTTGATTCTTTTTAAAAACATTTAAGGTTTATACGAAAATCGATGGATTAAAGAATTCAAAAAAATTTGCTTTATATATTGGCATGAAACATATATCCTCGCAAGTTTCAGATCAGGTCGCCGGCAAAAGACGGAAGAAAAAGCTTGTTAAATGTTCAGTATTTAACCCCTTGGCCTACACGTCATTTGTCGATCGTGCGAGCCCTAGTAAACAAGAAAGTTGGTCGCGCATCGTGCCATTCAGTTGTACAGTCGTGTGCCCGAATTGGCGCAAAATGTGTACATCTTATAACATGTATATTTCGGTGCAACAAAAGGAATTGTGAAATAAACAACGTTTGGGATAAATAATAATTTTAAGACGTCTAGGGCGTAATCATGGTCAATTGATCAGTTAACAAAACTAATTTATTATTTCAAAGTGGATAATGAATCAATAACAATTTGTAAATTAATTCTTAGTTTATTTAATAAAAATGAGTAGTCTTCAACTGTATAGTATCTTTCAAAACAATGAGATACATGTAACGCTACTCGACTGAACTAAAGTAAAAGATTATCGAATTCCGTTAGAAACAGATAAGAAAAAAAATATTGATGTTACATTCCAAGGAAAGATATTCGATGTGAAATACCTCTTATCGCTGGTTCTAATAATAATACGCGGCATCTTATGCACAAATTCCTCACCACGAGTCTGACTCCTGGTTTTCTCTTATGGCACAAATTTCTTACCACGAGTCTGACTCGTGGTTATAGGCCAAGGGTTCAAGGGTCCGTAGGAGCCGCGACCCATCTCCGAGTCACAACTACGGTAGTGTAGTGAATACAGGCTTGGACTTTCATGTAAGAGACCCGAGTTGAAATTACGCCCATCACCTCTGATTTTTCCAGGTGATATGTATACTGTAATTCTACGGGTTCGGGATCCACATTAAACAGTAGATACTCAGCCAAATGACTTTAGCAGCTGGTGACGATAATGAATGCAGAAAAAAAAAACTAAAAAAAAAACAAACTCCAGGTTGGCTTTGGGGACTTCGTGTGAGAAATTAACACATTCGCGTCGGATGACGCCTAATGTCGTCATTCAAGTTATCACTTAACTATTCTTTAAAAATATCACTTTTTCCTCACTTATTACTAGATTTTTTCCATATGTAGACACTAATAATAAACCAAGAAATGTTTTCCCAATAATATGCTTTATCGTTTTTTCCTTTTTGCGAGTATCTATACTTATTCATTGTTTGGCTGATACTTATTGAAACCAGCACCTGAGCCCCGTAAATAAGCATTTTGTGTTGTGTTCGATACGCGCTCTACAAAAGGAAATCTATCCTTAAAATATATTCTCTTTTTCATTTATTCAAAAAATATTTAACTAGGATTTTAGGAAATTTTGGAATGAAATATTACCCAGTATCTGCTTTGCTACCGAAACCGAAACATTCTCTTCGAAACTTCCAACGATACCGTCTAAAAAAAATTATTAAAATATAAAACCGTTGCCGTCTAAAAACTACAATTTATAGAAATTTATTCAATAATTTCCTATTCCTGCATAATAAAAATTAAGTGTCATATTTTTCTAAAAATCCTCAAAATGGAGGAAGAATTTCTTTTGGAGACATGTGAAGATTCATTATCAGATCTTGCTGAAAATAAAAAATATTTTTATAATTGTAAAAAATAAAAATATTTAGAAATATAATTGCAAACCCTCATTTTTGTGTATAAACAAGTCCTATGCTCCCTTCTTTAAAATTTAATACTGAAATATTAATTAACCCTTTTAGTTAATCCTTTTAGTGCCAAGCGTTTTATGGAGTACATGCGAGAAATGCCACAGGCCGATTTGCCGGTCGGCTGGGCCACAACGCCACATCGGCCCGTGGCACTCTTCCCATAAGGGCCGTGGGCCGATAGATCGGCCCGCTGGCACTAAAAGGGTTAAATAAATAGTTATAACAATTTTTCTAAACCTATGCGCGATTGTACCGATTGACAAAAAACGACCCCGTACCCACGGTAAGTGTAGCCAGCAACGCCTTGTTGCGAATGTGTTAAGAAGCTCCGAGGAAACAAGCTCGCGGCAACCGAATAGTGCCGCAGCAAAGCTAGCAAGCGCCTGCGCTAATTCCCCACCTTTCTGTCATTACAATGTATCTCACTTGCTCTGATCACGTTTTCCTTGCTCTTCAAAATGTGTCTCATTCGTTCTTCAATGTGTCTCACTCCATATGCATGCCTTTAGTTTGCGACGTTGCGTTGCAACATTGTCAAAGAATTAGACTCAGGCAATTTTTGCCAAGCTCATTTCCCCTGATAGAATTTGTCGCGTAGATCCGGAGTAGCCAACACGGATCATGACTGTATATATGAATATATTATTGTAGGTAAATATTATGCACATAGTAAAACAACTAACTTTGAATAACATCCACTCAAAAGTTTGTTCAGCTATAGTTTTGGAAAAGTAGAAAATACACGTGAAAAGATATCTATAAAGAAACAGAATCATAGAAAATTGTAGTCATCGATAATTTATATTTTGAACTTAATATTGCTTGATTCCATAGTAGATAAAATTGATTGCAGTAAACAGAAAAATTCCAACTGTAAAGGGTTAAAATCTACATAAACTTAATAAGAAAATAAAATATGTTAACATTAATGCCGTATATTTTTATTACATTTCTGAATATTTTGCCGCTCGAGAAAACTAACGCGATGCCATCGACAAGTAGGCCATTATGTGCTGGTGATGTTACGTTAGTGTTGCGCGTGAAACTGTAAACAAATGCTAATGATAAGATTTACCGACGCCATGCGAAAGAATCTTTTCGATGACTCCTGCGGATGATAGAGCGAAAATTATTCTTTCCTGTATTTTTATTCTACACTGGCAAAAAAGAATTTAACGGTGGAAAGTGAACTCCGGTTCAAATATTTTAAGTCTATCGTGTTTCTCGGTACTACGGAAGCTTTTAAATAAATCCTTTCGTTTTCGGTATATCAAATCACGAGACTTTCAAATTACATGCATTATTCTTAAAGTAGGTTTGCCATCTGTAGTTCATTTTTTAGCTACAGATAATACACTCCCGGTGCTATTGTTGGTTTGGTACACAGTGAATCATTAATTTGTTCCGGGACCCCTGAAGGGTACCAAGAAGCTGGAATACAACCTTAGAGGTGTTGGGCGGCAAGGACTAGCTGGAGTTGATTCATCGACTTTACGATCGACATACGCGCGATTTACAAACTGTGCAGGAACTTATAATTATGGTCGGCGTAATGCATATTCTTATATTTAGTTGCATTGTTCATGGAAACAGGTAAATATAATATTACGGAATCTAATATAAGTTATTGCCAGTATAAGGAGATTGAAAAGCAAGATATTAGCTTTAAAAATTGAAAAATGCCATTCAAGAAAAATCTTTTGCATCTCAGTTGTTTTGTATGACTCCGTAACATCAATTGCTTCACCAATTGTTCAAACACAAAAAATTTTTATGCATGCGAAGTATCACTCGCATTAATACAATTATGTATACAAACATGTATACAGAGTGCTCCAGAATGAGTGAGAAACATTTCAGCGGTGATTTATGTACATACTTAAAAAAAAAGCATGTGGCATCTGTTCTTGTTTTTGAGCTATAACGTATTTCCATTTCAAGAAACTCTACCTGCTCGTCTGAATTAGAAATAATTAAATTGTCTTTTTTTTATATCAGTACATACGCTTGCAAACATTTTACGACAGATTAACTTCCTCTTTCCAGATTTCCAACCATTGCTTAGATTTGCTAGAAGACTTCGTCAACGTTCTGCCGACTTCCGAAACAATTTTTAAAGGAAGAATTTCCAAACAAGTTGTAGTGATTCTATTGTCTGAATTATTTGTATGACCAACTCGAATACATTGAATATTTACTTGTCGATTGTTTAAAACATATTATACATGAAAACCAATATGAAGGAGCTACGGTGGTGTAGTGGATAGAGGCTCAAACCCGGGTTCGAATCCGCCCATCACCTCTTGTTTTTCTGTATAATATGTGTAGGATCGGGACTCCTCCATAACATAAAATAAGCGTTTGCGGGATAATTTGACCGGAGGGGCTGGGTAGCTTAGTGGTCGTCAGAGCAGTCGCCCGGAAAGCGAAAGGTCCCGGGTTCGAATCTCGGTCTAGGAACAACCCGACGGCCCAAATTTTTTCAGCGCGCCTACATATGTATACCGTAGCTCTGGTGGTTCGGAACCCACCTTAAACAGTAGGTCCTAGGCCAAATGACATTAGCAGTCGGTGCTGAAAAATGAATTTAAAAAAAAAACCAATACGAAAATACTTCATGAAAGAATTGACGAAGGTTCCTAGCAAATCGAAACAATGCCTGGCTCCATGAAGTAAGACAGTTGTTTGTAAAGCATCTGCAAGCTTCTACATAGCTACATGATCGTTTTGCACAACTTGGAAAAATAAATATACAAAATTTGTTAAAACCCAAATTCGTTATAACTCAAAAACAAAGTGAAAAAGATTTGAATGACGTACAGAAATCACGCCGAAAATAATTTGCTCCTACTCTGGGTCATCCAGTATATCCTCAAAATAAAAATCAGTAATTACGCTGGCCACTCCAACATAGCTCTCCTGCTGTTGCTCTGCCATCCCCAGGAATGACTGCAATGGAGTGCGTGGTACTCTCGCCCTCGCTTTATCGCTTTCCGATAGGTGCTCCAGCCTCGTCTTGGTTATTAGCTCCACATTGCTAGCCCCAAACACCTTGCATTCGTGCCCGTTCACCATTTCGCTCTTATCGGATCGCCAGCCCCACAAACCTGCTTTATTGCTAATCAAACATGAATAAAGGGTCACAAAAAATGGTTGCGCGTCCTGTCGATAGCTCGACAGCCATGGATAGTTACCGCTCGAAACTGATCTTGTCAGTATCGATGTATGTAGTCACTATGGGATTGCTAAGGCGAGATACTACGCCATTCTCAGGGGGTTCCAGCAGCTGGACTGTGTCCTCCTCCGTGAGCCTGAGGCGCTCCATATAGACCTGCCGTGTTTCGTGGTCCACCTCCATCATTGTAGCCCCGTCATCTACGGGTGAAGAGCATTTGATTGTATTACCGCTTTTTGGATAGATGATAATTATTTAATTCACATATTCCTCGCCGATTTCGGGGAATTTCAATCAAGTTGTCACGATAATCTTTCTAAACAACTTTAACTTGTGCAAATTATTCTTATTCTATCTTAATTTCTGGGATATACATAAAAGTATCTGAGTCACTCTTTATGATAAATGGAGTAATTATACATTTTAGGTATCGTATCGAGATTGATGATCTTGCAAGATATTCTCAAGATCATCAATATGAATAACCTTTACCGATATATACTATCCCACCTTGGTCTTAATTTCCGCAATACATATTCATAACAATATTTTGTAATTCTATATTATATTTTTAATCCATCGCAACTGGAATGCCATTTGTGCTGGTGCAAACGTGTATTCCAGCAATTGGCAATGTCAGCGAAATAAATTAATAAAATGTGGTGACGACATAAAGGATAATAAAGATTCTTTTTTAACATTTTCTCGGTACTTTAGAATGTGGTTAACTCCTTGCACTATTACCTCGACACTTTCGGTGATTTCCTTCAGAAATTCACCGAATCCCTTAAAAAATTCGCCTGAAATTATTAGTCAATTTGCTTCATCCCAAGGAAGTGATGCATAGATACGCTTGACCCGAAACTGCAAATTCCCCTATCTCAGAACATTATTAAAATCAGTAAAAACTATAGTTTATGACAACGTATGTCGTTATATATAAATATAGGGATTTTCAAGATTTCAAAAACTCGGATCACGTATCTGTTAAAAGTGATTATAACCAATGAAAAAACAATATAAGCTGCCGGCGACAAAGATATAAATAATAATAAAGCTAACTAGTTCGTGTGTACTTCTTGTAAACTAGCTAAGTACACGTATATAATTCGTAAACTAACTTTAATGAGCTTTTTATGCCTATAAGCATTCTTCATTGCCACTCTGCAGAACCATCTAACAAAGTCTCCTGATCTACGGCCAATCTAACGCTTTATACACCTATCACTGCAAGAGTAGTATCAACCCGGTGAGCAGTAGCGATGCACACAACCTCAATGAAAAATGCATCGAAGGAATGGGCTGGCTATGAGGGTTCCCAAAGCGAAACAGATAAAATAACGACGACAAATACTGGAAAATGCCTTTTAGCAAGTGGCAGAGTTTCCTTTAAGAGATAAGTAAGCCTTTAGCTTACAAAATTTTCACAGTATTCCTCTATCAAATGTAAAAGTAAATCATCAAACCTCTGACTGTCATGCCAAAATTATTTCCTATTTGTACAAATATTTTGAGTTCAATCTTTAATCGTTCAAATGCGACAAGCCTTGGAAAAAAAATTAACATTTGAAGACTATGATCAACACGCGCGCAATTGACAAACTGTATAAAAATGTATAATTATGGTACTTACAATACATATTGACATATTAATTGTATTATTCATGGAAACGTACAAAAGCAACATTACAAAACCTAATATAACTTATTATAAGTATAAGAAGGTGAGAAAATAATCAATTGTATTTTAAAATTGATAAAACGGCCTTTAAAAAAAAACTTCTTAGCATCAGAGTTATTGCGTATAACGACTTCGTAACATTAATTGCTTGATTGATTGTTCCAATGTAAAGTAAATTGTGATTCTGATAAGAACCGTGCTATAACTGTGAAAAGAAGCAATTAATAATCGCTCCACCATCCCTGTTAAACTACTGCGTGATTTAATTTCTTTCAATCAATTAATGTTACAAAATCGTTATACGTAATAACTCTGACGCAAAAGTTTCGTTTTATTTTTTCATTTATTTTCAATATCAAGTCATCAAAGGTCATTGGCCTAAGATCTGTACTAAAATTACAGCATACATACATAGTCCTTTATGAAAGTAATGCGCATGATTTTGTCGTGACGCGACTAACCATCACAGCGGAGTAAAAGGGGTCGCAAAATGTGGTGAAGGGTCTGCCCCTCCAATGCAACCGATCGCCAGTTTGCTCCGAGCAAACTGAAATGCAGTCGTCCTTGAAGGCCTCTTAAAGCATCTGGAATGTTTCGGTTGCATTCTTTCTAAGCCGCACACAAAACTCGATTGCGTATCGCTGTTCAAGTGAATGCTCCATCACGCCATGTTAGAAAGTCGAAAAACACACTTTACGCCGAGGCACGTCCTTCCACTCAGACTGTTCGAAGCAAACTGGCGACCGGTTGCATTGCAAGGGCAGACCCTTAACCACATTTCCCGATCCATTTTACCCCACTGTGATAGATAGTCGCGTCACGATAAAATCATGCGCATTACTTTCATAATTGACCATGTATCCCATGGAAAAGCCAGAGGTGATGGGCGTAATTCGAACCAGGATCTTCCGCGTGGCACTTTGAGCCTCTATTCACTACACCACCGTAGCCTGTAAAAATTTCTGCTTAAGATATTTTTTTTACTTTAAAACAATGCATTCTTTTCCTAGCTTCTTGAATTGGCAATAAGTCATGTTCGGTTCTGTAATATTGTGTGTGTGCGTTTTTGTCAATAATATAATTAAATATCAGTATGTATTGTAACGACCATAATTATAAATTTCTGCACAGTTTGTAATTCGCGCGCGTGTTGATCATAGAATCTATAAAACCGGACCAATTAGTCCCTGCCGCATGACACGGCTACCGACATATTATAAGTTCTCTTTGCACCCCTTCAGGGGTAGGGGAACAAATTATTAATTCCCTGTGTGCATACTTCATACACTTACCTAGAATTGAATGTAATTCACGAATTTTTTTTAACCAAATAGTATACTTCTGGTTTTTAGAAATATAGATTTTATTTATTTAATTAATATAATTATATAATGTAATATAAACAAAACAATACTTAGTTTTAATTCTGCAAATATATTAAGACACACTTAATTTTTTGTATCTTTTGCATTCTAGAAAGTTAGTTCGATCGCTTAGAAGTTTTGCTCACAAACATACTCGTGCTGAGGCACTTAGTTTAAGAACGTTTATCAGTTCACGCTAAAAATTCGAGAATATTGCACGCATTAATAATGAGAATGAGGAGCAAATGTCATTTTGTTGGGCTATTCCCCCTGATGTGCTCCTCTCGGGTACCGGATCGTTAATGATTATTCAGGTTAGTACTTGTTCTTTTATTTCCCGAAGTAGTTGATATATCCTTTGCAAATGTTACCGCCACTGTCATTGCATTTCAAAGTCTCCGGGAACCCAATTGAAAGTCTCTGGGATTTGTTAGATCATAACATATGAAAAACATCCATAAGTTTGAAAACATTATTTTATTTATGTTACCTTATATAATTAATTATATTAATTAAATAAATAAAACTAATATTTTTAAAAACTGGAAAATGTGTACTATTTGTAAAAAAAAACCATGAATTCTATAACTTAACTCCAGGCGTGTGTATAAGGCAAGTGTAGGTGAAGAAACGCGATGTCTGAATATTAGGGAGATACTGTATTGTCACTGTATTAATATTGTGGCGAATTTATGTTACATTATTTACATGAACTAATGTTTCATATCCTTTGGCGTCAATTATAGCTAGTAAGCGATGAGACATATGTTTGGGATGTACGTGCATTCGTAAATTTAATAATTTAGCGTGCAGCAATAATTTTGGGATAATATGATGATGCGATGCTTCTTTAGAATGCACAAGCGTTTTTTGAAAACTGGCCCACATAAGGACTGGGAAATGGAAAACCGAATGAAAAATATAGTTGGTATGCAGTTACTGTAAAATTCGGAGTCAGCCAATTTAAAATTAGTAAGCATTCAGTACAGAATAGAGTAAAGTTGATATTAACACTTTACCTGTCAGTTGTACCCAAGCCTACTATATCTTCCTACTGGTTTAGTTGAATGGAAACACGTCGCTAATATCAGCTTTGTTAGATTGTCGGGCAAGAATGTACATGTATAACATTGTGTAACAATGTACTTTTAAATTATCACAGTTTCATCAATGAGAAATCTCATTATTTATCCATCATCCATTTCAATATAAAATACTGTCAAAAATTAAAGCAACAAATGCAACAACACATAAAAAATAAATCAAATACGTTTATTAAAAGTAATTAATATTTATTATATAAATCCTAAACATAATAAACTCTCTGACGTAACTTGTTGATCAAAGAGCTGAAGCTTATCTAACTTTAACCCTTTCGCTACGGACGAATTCTACGGCGCGCTACTCCAGCAGAACGGGCCGCTGCGCCACAAGTGTGCACTTGCGGAAAAATGAAAGTCGCTTGTCGTACGTTCAATACCG
>JBCFXI010003188.1:0-11456 GCA_038496175.1 Ampulex compressa
TATATATATTGTCTAAAATCTACCCCTCCTTAGCCTAAAAATTCCAAGGGTATGACGAGATGCTGCACGTGCATCTGTGACGTATGCGTTAGGTTCTTTTTTATCTGAGGGTTCTAGAATCTTATGCGTCGGCAATGAATAGATGCCTTTGAGGACTCTAGGAGCTTCTTGTCGTCTTCTGGTAACAGATGCAATTTTATGGGTCTAGACTTTTGGGCACCTGGTTTCTCTAACTTTTCTTTATTGCAATTTCTAAAGATCCCTGTGTCTTTCCCTTTTACTGTTGTAAACTTAAAATTTGGGTCACTAGCATGCAGATGTTACATTCCGCTCTGGTTTGTTTCTCGATGTCCCTTTTCGATAAGCGTAGAGCCGGTGTACGTCACAATATTAGTGAGAGGGTTTCAACGATGAGAGGGAGCAAGGTGATGTAGGAAAATGACGAAACTTTATCCTATCCCACATAATTATGTAATACACATATGCATTAGGTAAAATACATTCAATGCTAACCTTCACAGAGATTCACTCTTCTCAATTTCTCTCCCTTTCCGGAAATAATGCAATTTCGCTTACATTATTCGTTAGCACATCACATAATTTCTTTTTCTTCTTTCATGAAATTAATAACATTTTCTCTGTGTCGTACATGGAGAGTAGTGACATTGCTTGCCACGGTTGAAAGTGGTTTTCGGATTCATATCCTGCAATTGGGGTATGTTCAGAACACCGTTCTTCATGCAACTCCCTCGCACGTAACATACTTCCGATACCCCCGCTCTTACCCTCACTTTCCCCTCCAACTCTGCTATTTATCCTAACTCCTCGCACGCTTCTGATATCCTCTTCTTATGCACCTACTCTGGTTCCACAAACTTTCGTCTACCATCTTCATTTTATCGGTCATGTACGGCGCCAAATCTAAATACCATCACTATCACCCCCATCCCTCTCTCTCTCCCTCTAGCCTCCCCCCTCCTTTTTACCATACTGCGTACATCCCCCTACTACTTGATATCACATCTCTACACTTCTCTCGCAAACTGTATAACATCAAAACTGTCTCGTCTTCCTTCAAACCACCTAATACCAATCCCTCTTCGTTTCACATCCCAACCAAAACCTTATCACTCTTATTCTTTACTCATCACTTTTTTTCTGCCAAAACACCTCGGCACTTCTAGTGTTCTATTCTCCTTATACCAGATGTTCCAACTTGACTTTCCTATTCTTACCCATTTTCTTCCCCTACACTTTCTTATCTCTTTCTTGAACCACAAACGGATCGTATTTGGAAACAAAATACATCTCCCGATATTTGTTCCTTCACACAGATTTACTTTCGTTTATTTTACCCTGCGTAGTTATTCAATTTTTCTAACATTGTTCGTCTGCGCAATTCTATTCTGCATAATTTCGCTTTCACCCATAAAGGATTTAAATGATCCCGTAACCTCAGGATCGTATTTATACAAGCTTAGATCCCTAAATTTACAGGGTACGTAAACCCCCGTTCCTCTTACAATTTTAATCATTTTCAACCCTCTCCCTCCTGTATAAGTCCAACACCTAACAATTAAGATATGTTGAGGAGGCAGCTCGTCACGCACTTACCTCGTATGCAACATACCCCTCCCCCTCTCACTTGCAACTCATCCCTCTTCGATCTCTTTCACATCCTCACATGTGTCTGTTACGCTTTTTTCGTTTCCCTACTTCCTTAGCGCTAGTATCTCCATACCATCCTCATTTAATCACCACGTTTCTGCAATAAAACATGAAAATGTATTAACTGTAAATCATAGAGAAAATTACGAACAATTCAAGATAGATGAATAGGCGCATTCGTACTACACATGTCAATTCGCGCAGCGCACATAACGATTCAGTACTTACCCCACTCGACCGACTCACGCTGACCCACAACAACGACTTACCGCGACGACACACACTGAAGACAAGGGCGATTATCAGGTTCCAACTTCAGGAACAACAGGAAAAGATAGATTGCGAGAAGGGGAAAACGAAAATGAGAATATTGGCTCTGAGCAGTGGGTCATATTGAAAAAGGGAGGATCGTCAGGGGTTGGTCTGCCATGTCAGAAGCCGATAGATCGGTAAGGAGTGGTCGATGAGATAGGAAAGAGGTATCGTCTTATAAGCCAGCGGTAAGATACGGAGGTAACCCCCCCCCCCCTCCCCATCTATGAGACTTTCAACGCACGTAGAATCCCTATTAAGGCTTTAGGTAACAAGGCTTTCATTTCTGAGAAAATCAAAAAAAGTGTCTCCCAAATATACATGCTGGTTCTACATACTAAGAAAGTATCCCCTGAATGAGACAAAGCAGTCGTGTGCCGGCTATCCCGTTTATTTACGAACCATAATATCGTGAATTCGCCATTTATTTTTCGTAGATATTTTTTTTCGAAAAAATATTTTTACAAGAAACTGGGCGGTTAAAAATTTGCTGCACAGGTATTAAATATCGAAATCACTTATTCTTTCCCCTATTTAACTTATTTTTTTCTCTTATTTAACTCTTACTTTTCCTTTACTCATTCTTTAATTCTTGCAATTTTCCTTTGTAGTACATTAGATATTAATTGCAATGAAAACGTATAAAACACATCAATTTTCTACACCTAGTGCATTGAATAAAAGCCATTTTACCACATAAGTATTTCTCTTCATTAGCAATTTACGGAAAGTAAACTTAATGTACCTTCATAAAAATATGTCCATGCGTCATTCATTTTGCTGCATGTTATGCGTAAGATAACATTGCTTTGAGTATCGATGCTGATAACTAATTACGCACGAGGATATGCATTTTTATCGCATAATTTTATTTTTAAAGCTCTCGCTAAATCGAATATGTCCAATATTTCTGTAACTATGTGCTAGCAAATGTGTTATTTGACGGAAGTTACGTTATATAGTTGACACAAAGTGCATTGCGTCGCTAGCACCTTTGCCGTGTTTGTTTGTTAGCCTTGATCGTCCAAATACGTAGAATAGTAGATGCCTATGTCTGTTTGTCCATCCCACAAATATAATAATAAACAAAAACTACTGTTTCCTGCGTACGACTTTAAAATATGTTCAAGGTACAACTTGTAAATACAAGTTACTATATTAACAGATTTAGTACATGTTATGTATATATGATATATCCGTACATAACCATAAGACCATTTATTGTACTTTATCCTCTACCCTAGGATTGAATTCGTTTCTTGTGAATACAAAAGAAAAACGTTTTTTCTTTAACATAACCACCAGAATATATAAAAGTACTTGTGGAGAATTCGTATTTATCGCTAGTGGATTTGCAATTGCATTACAAATAGTTATATACTATTCGTATACATTTTATGTCTCATCCAGAGATACGTAACCAAGGAATGTCTGCTATAAAAGTTGCGCAAAATGCTGTATGGACAAATCGGAAGACATTTCATACGCATATTGTAGAGAGTATATTTTACTGTTTGTCGTACCCACTTTATTGGCTCTCATGTCGATTATATTGCTTACCTGCCTTGGGAAATAGTGCGTGGATGAAGAAAAGCGGAAAAGTTTAAAAGAATAAGTGTAAGAACGTGTACATTTTAATATTCTGTCTACAGAATAAGTGATTTCCATTTTTAACGCGATTTTTAATAACTTATTAATCTTGATATTTCTTGTCAATGTATCTTTTCTGACGAAAAAAAAATATTTACGAAAAGAAATGGCAAACTTACGACATTGTGGTTCGCTACGCCACTGCTGTGTCTAATACAAGGGATATTTTCTTGGTTTGTAACAAGGGTATTTCATGCTTCGAATTCCACATTAAACGGTAGTTCTCGGGTAAAATGACCATAATTGTCGATGCTGGAAATCTGAAAAACAAAAAACAAGAGCAGCATACACAGTCAGTAAAAAAGTCTGCATGCACTGCATTAAAATTTATTTAACGTTGTACCAGGTGTATAAGCTTAATTCCGCTTAATGTGCTTATACACGGCATTAGCGAGTATATAAGCTACCCTGACACGTTATACTTGTTTTGTTTTATGAGTTTGACATCGGACAACATTAATCAGTGCGCATCATCACCAATTTCATGCCACAACATACATTTTTCTTTGAATAACCATGCCTAGTTTTTTGCCAGAAAAAGAGCATATGCGGGAAGCTCTGCTTTTCCGCTTCAATCTGAAGAAATCAGCTGCCGAATCGCATCGAATGCTCGTAGAGGCCTACAGTGACAGTGTTTTATCGGAAACAATTTGCAGAGATAGATTTTGCCGGTTCAAAAACTGTAACTTTAACCTGAGCGACAAAAAACGTGAAAATCGGCCCAGAAAAGCTGAGGACCATCAATTGCAGGCTCTTTTGGACGAAGACAAGTCCAATCGCAAAAAATGTTTGTCGAGCAATTGGGTGTTACTCAACCAGCCATTTCCATGCATCTCCGTGCCATGTAAAAGCTTCAAAAGATCAGAAAATGGATGTCGCTTGAATTAAACGGTAGGCAGATGAAGCGATGCCAGAACACATGCAAAATCTTGCTCCCCAGACAAGAAAGAAAATCATTCCTGCATAGTATTGTAACCGCCGATGAAAAGTGGATTTACTTCGAGAATCCTAAACGCAAGAAATCGTTATTGAAACCTGGTGAAACAATCAATGCCCAGTACTACCACCAACTATCGATCAAATTAGACCGTACTCTGCGTGAAAAATGGTCGGAATATTGACAAAGACATGAGAAGCTGATTTTAATCCACGACAACGCACCAGCACACGTGACAACAATGGTCCGAAACTTCTTCGAAACACTGAATTGGGAGGTGCTACCCTATGCCGCTTATACACCAGATCTAGCCCCTTCGGGCTACCACCTGTTTTCGTCAATGGGCCAAGCGCTCGCTGAGCAGCACTTCGATTCTTGCACAGATGTACGAAAATGGCTTCATGAGTGGTTTACCCTGAAAGATAAGGAATTTTTTGGCGTGGTATCCACAAATTGCCGTAAAATGGAAAAAATGCGAGGGAAAATTTTTTGAACAAATTTGTTGTTTGCTTTCTATGAAATAAACGAGTGTTTTTCTGATTCAAATACAGCAGATTTAAGCTAGTACACCTGGGATATTTCCAATGAAGTAAAGAAAAGTAAATAGTCTTTTCCGTATCACATTCAGGAACAACATTAATTGTTGATAAGCAAAAAGAATATGTATTCCTTTCTTAATAATTAGTAAAAACCCCCAAAAAAACGTAATAAAATGTGGGCAAATAGCCCGCCGTATAGAAAAAAAGTTGCACAGATAAGCTTTATGAATTCTGCAAAACTTTTAGAAATAAAACTAAGACAATATTCCAAAGGCAAACATAAGTTATATAAGTTCCTAGGGACCAGCGTGGCACTTAACGTGTTAAGAAGTACACCAATTAAAAAAAAAAAGGAAATTACTGACTGGTCATTTTGACGGCTTCAGTAGGTTTGGTGTTAAACTAAAAGGAGGACAGGCCGTCCGTTTAAATTATTATAGGTCATAAGTTCATATGTATGGAGAATTTTTTTATCTTATTTTTATTATGTTTGTTTGGTTCTTTATATTAATTGTTAACAAATTAATGTGAATTAATTTCTTTTGCCATCAATAAGAACTATGATTTTTCTGAATATAATAATGTAAGAATGATGTATCTCTTACTTGTTCTGTTGAAAATATAAAATATTAAGTAAATGTTAGTCCAATATACATATATTTTTTAACTAACTGTAATTTTGACCTAAATTTTCTCAAGAACTAGCCTACCCTCGAAGGTGCAGTAACGTAAACCCTTTTAGTAGAGTCACCTAAGAGTAGCCCACGACTACTATGTAAACCACATTAAAAACTGTTAACAGCAAAGTGTGCCTTTATCTTGTAAGTAGAAGTTTATATATCGGAAATCCATTTTTAGTGATTGTTTCTGAATGACGCATTAACGAAAAGAACAGCTTGAACAAGTGTTCATCAGATGTTTTATTACTATATAGAAAACTCAATGAGAAGGTTAGCAAGCTGGTCAAATAATCATACAACATCTGGTAGGTTAATGTTTGCTTAGGAAAAACTGATTATACCTCAGAAAATCTGTTAGCAAGTCCTTTCACCCTAGTCTTTTGAAACTTCCCAACCAAACCAGAATTTGAATGTCAGATAAATAGCATAGCATTTTGACGAACAATAGCATTTTTGACGAAACGAAGTCTTTTACTAAAATTATACACCGACAAACATGACCTAAATTTACAGGTAGTTAATTCCCGTATCAAATCTTCGAATCTCTTATCACTTAGTTTGTAAATAAACACAGATAGTATTATTATATGGCGAGTATTGCCAAATAAATACCAGATATTTTTATTCTTCAGTACGCACATCCTATTTATAACTCACACTTCCAAAGATTCAAACCGCGGGACTATCACACAGTGTCACAGAATATTCACCCATTGCTAAGTGTAAGTATCAACAGGAATAAGATTAATGCGATCATTCTAGTGATAGATATACGATTACACACGTGTTCACTTATCGTTTCAGAGAAAAACGGTTACGGACTGGTAGGTTTTTCACAGCAGTCCTTTTTGCCGATAAACTGAATACTTAAGTACTATTAGTCACAATTAATACCGTGCGGCAGCAAAACTTCATGCATTGATTAAACTGTAACAAACACACGAGGATATGTTCTAACTCAATAAATTTTCCGATCGGATACAAGCTTTTACGAACTATCGTTTTAGTACCTTGAATCAGTAAAAAAAAGAAAAGAGTGTGTTGTAAGAAATATTTATAGAAACTGGATTTTTAAAAAAGGTTACGTCCAATAATATATTTCCTACCTCTTGCAAATTAATGTATTTACAACATTTTTTACCAATTTAATCAGTACAAGCATGATCGTGCAAAGAGTAAAGATTGTTTTATTATACGTACTGCATAAAGAAGATTGAACATTAATCCCGGTTGTTTACATCACATCATTTGCGCAACTTGTTGGCAAGAAAAGGAGGGAAAACGAACGTTTTTTAAACAGCATATTTCCTAGGTCTAAGCAATTATACCTCTTCTTGCTATCTCCTCTCTGTACGTCATAATATCCTCTGTGATCCCCAAGTTTTTCACCAAATCGAGAGTAAATTGACTTATTACATGCCAGGATAATTGACGGTCGTTTCCCTGAAAATGCCATATAACGTTTTCACGCTAAAATATTTTATCAAAAGTAAAATTTTCTACCTTGTCTTACATATTTCAAAATAACGACTTAACCCTCGATAATTGAAGTGCTCCGAAAAAAATGAAAAAGATTTTACTTTTTGATATTCTTAAAAATTAAATGCTTATTATTTTTGTTTTGCGTCAAAAATTATTTTGACTATTTACTATTTTGGCAAGTAACATATTCGTCATATACAACATTTCAAATAAACTAAAAGACGTTTGGTATAGAATTTAGGTACAAAATATTTGAGCAAGTCGTGAGAAAAGAGAGTAAATTTTGGCCACATAAAGTCCTTATCATATCGTTCTAAATGCTATCAATAGTAGTTTTCGTAACATTATGTTACGCATAAGTCGTCAAAAAAATATAAAATAGCAAATGTGCATTATTATAATGCTTTTGTCCGTTCGTTTCAGAAAAGAATAAAAAGAATGCCAAACCAACAATGTGCAATTCATTTATTTTGACATCAACATATTTCATTCATTTGGCATTTCATTTATTTGGCATAAACATATTTCAATAAACGCAAAATGTTTCGGATTCTAAGACATTGATTAAATAGCTTTCTAAACAAGTTCGAAAAATTCCCACTAATTTGAAACGATGTGCACTGTTATAATATTTTGAAGCTAAAGTTACTGCAAAATTATATAAAAACATATGTAT
Source organism: Ampulex compressa (assembly GCA_038496175.1). Classification (NCBI taxonomy): domain Eukaryota; kingdom Metazoa; phylum Arthropoda; class Insecta; order Hymenoptera; family Ampulicidae; genus Ampulex; species Ampulex compressa. The sequence goes on from JBCFXI010003188.1 coordinate 7,945, forward strand.
ATCGTTTGTCGTTTACCAAACTTTTGTGTCAAACACTAAGTAGCAATGCACAGTAATAAACCATGCCCAAGGAACGTGGCAACGTTGGCCAAATGACCTTAGCAGTCGGTGCCGCAAATTAATAAAAAAAAAAAAGAACGTGGCAACGAACGTTCTAAATGTAACATCTAATATTTGTATGACTTCGATAAAACATTCCTCTAGTTATAAATCTAAATTACATAACGTAAAAAATCATAAAGTGTTTTACCTGCTATATGATTATTTAACAAATACTGAAGCATTATAAATGAAGAAGATATGTATTAGGTATTAGGTACAACTTTGTTTCCGCCGTTTTGCTATAGATGGCTTTAGCAGTGAATTTTTTCAACGCGGTATTCGTACGTTGCCCGAAAGATGGAAGTAAGTAATGGTCAGCAAGATACAATACTTTGAATCATAAATGTATACCCAGTTTTTTACGATAAACCCTGGAATTTCGAGAAAAAAAACTGATGGAAGCAAAGTTGTACACCGAATAGTAGAATATAGAACGGTAGGACAAATCTAAATAAAGCGAAAATAAACTTGTGTTAAAAATTTAGACCATCATAGTATATAGCTTTCATGCTGAATAGTAGAAATCTGTAAAGGAAACTTTCACTAAGCAAATAAGTGTAGAAAACTGACATACATATTGAAGACAATTCGTGAATATGGTCTTATCGAGCAATCACATCTGCCACTTTTAATCATTTCTCCATTTAGTTATGATACAGCTAAATTTTAGTCGTCAGAATGACATTGCGTGTGAAAAGGTCAATAATTTTTATCCAGATAGTGCGCAACCCAAAATTAATTAAAAGTTTATTACAGTTTAGGAATACTTGAACAATAGAAATAATATAATATAATATGGAGAATTAAGCCGTATCAAGATAAAGGCATGGAAAAAATTGGACATTGGGATAAATTAGATCGGGACTCAAATTCGGGACCTTTTATTTACCGGACAAATGCTGTAGCACTGAGCTACGTACGTCCTCTGGTGAAATTGTTTTCCGAGTCTTTTAACGTATTATAGAAATTTAAATTGGGTCGCGCCTTCTTCGACCATGCGCGTAGCCTAATTTAAACACTAGAAACTCCTAACCTCCTTACTTGTGATGTATTCATGATAATTCGTGAATATGCTCTTATCGATTATAGTATATATTAAAAGTATGAGATGTGACTGCTCGATATGGCCATATTCACGTATTGTGTCACATATGTCACGAGCAAGGTTAGGCGTTTCTAATGTATATTTATACATATTGATTAATTATTATGATTTTATTATTCCTTTAGAAAAGTAAAAGCAGAGTGTAGTAAGTATCAGCTCTATGGAAAAAAGCACATTAAATTAACCACCAAAGAAACACAAATTTACCCTGAAAGAAATTCCAAAAACATCATATCAAAAATAGTATTCACAAACTATTGAATATACAAGCCTATAAATACGCTAAGATAGTCAAATCCTTTAACACTGCGTAATTATTTTCCATGCCGCTACTTAAATATTATGTATGAGATTTATAAAACAGATAAAATAAACTCATTCTACATTTACAATAAAATATTTAGACATAATATACTAAACGCGAAAACTAATTCTATAAATGAAAGTGGTTTCACGATAAAATTAATTCTGAACTTAACAAGAATATCTTTAAAAACTGGCCAATCGTAGACGTGCTTCAGAGGCATTACACAATATTCAACAACAATAACAATAAGAATGATTCACGCATTAGCAGCAAATGCACAGTAGTAAATTCAAGTGCAGAATTATGGACCATATCAAAACGTTTAATCACACAGGTGGCCCTTAAGGGGTTAGAGGTAGTTAGCGGCGCGAAAAAATGAGTATTTTAAGTAATTTTTTTCTTACAGTAGTCAAACTTATTTTATAAAACGTTAATTACTAAGTTATTACGTTATGTTTTAAGATTATTTAACAAAAATTAAAAACAACAAAATTTAATCCTAGACAAAGTTATTTTGTTAAATTTTATCCTTGACAAAGGTATTTTGCGGTAACCATCATAATATTTTACTGGTTCATCTAAAACCAATGAAACAAAACAAAATCTCTAGTTTAATAGTTTATCTAGTGTCTGATAGAAGCTCTTTTCTGAAAGCTTCTTTTCTGAACGAAGCTTCTTTTTCTGAAAATTAACAAAATGCCGGCCTCTAATCAATTACTCGCGGCTTTTCAAGGAAAAAATCGCTAGTTTATTGCCCATCAGAATGTAAGTTTTAATAGAAACAAAAAATTCTTCGATCAGGCACTACTTTTTTATGATTACAATAAGCTGTATAAGTTTTATGTAAATCCGTCAAGTGGTTTTTGAATTACAGCGGTCAGCGATTTCGAAAACATAGTTTTGAGAAAAGCGCGTTTAAAGTTTTACATTCGATTCACGTATAGAAATACTAATTATTTAATAACTTACACGGAGTAATCCATTTCTGGGCCATATAATGGTTTTTCTGCTGATATGAAAGCTTCTAATATTTCAATTTGTAGTTGTCTGCGTTGCATTTTACCTTCTCGAGTGTTCTTATTACTGCGTTTGTCTACCACGTTTACACGCTCAGAATCAATTTTTTCAGCATATTAGTGAGCATTTGGTCCACAATTTATTCCCAGGGCATTTATAACATTTAATAATATGTACCTTCATTAAAAACACAAGCTGCGATACATGCAGCGATTTCCGTAATTGTGGAGCTACTATTCAAAGTTTTTGGGCTTATTTTCCACACTAGTTGATTGAAGCTTCTATTATTACTTTCATTGAATTCACCGACACATCTTGAGAGTAAATTACTATTACTCAGACCTTCGTAAATTGACTTGATGGCACTGACCATGGTCTGCCGTCAGCTACCTATCATCGAGAGTCAGACACCGCTTCAGTAACTGTAGGATATCTTAAAAACTATTTGTTGGATTTACTTGAAAATTTTATATAATATTTTCGAGATATTATACTTTAAGAAAATGCAAAGAAAAAAAATCGATTTTTTTTAAATCTTGACTACCTCTAACCCCTTAAATGTTTACGAATTTTAGCATAACTCTGACAAAGACAGAAACTATCAATGTTAACGTACCACTCTATCAAAGAATAATTCCTTTTAGCGTCCTGTTTATCGCACGCTAACTCATCAAAGATTAAAATAGAATTCGCTAGAGCTTTCTCGAGGGGTGTAACATCGGTGTTGTTCGAATACGTATAATAAATAATAGTTTCTGTGGCCGTCAAAAGTCTCTTGAGATATCCATATTTCAACTGCAGATTTTGAGTATACACAAACACTTTTCAAACGTACGCCATTCGGACGTTTTATCAGGCTCAATATTGTTCCGACGTATCGTCGGGTGCTTGCGTTCGGGGCCCCTGCGATGGCCTGGGGACCAGATGCACCCGCGCAACAAAGGCATGGAAGACCGAGCCGGGAATCCCATGTTTTATTGT
>JBCFXI010003189.1:0-11451 GCA_038496175.1 Ampulex compressa
CGTACAACTCGCGTTGATACGTACAGATTTGTGTTTCTAATCTGCTAAACAGTAAGAGAATTAAAAACTATCATCGTTATACGTTTATGTCGATTATCCAAATCTTTACATTATACTTTTAATCAGCGAATGATATTTATTCGGTCCAGGAGCAAACCAATTTGGTTTGAAAGAAGTCTCATTTATCGATCTCCACCATAAGACGAGCAATAAAATTCCTTAGGTCTGCATTATACTTTTAGTGTTATTGTTGAATTGTATTTCAATCTTTTACTTTGTCCTTGACAGAAATCATTCGCTGAACTATATCATAACTCTACTATTAAAGCGCATACGGCGTGCAAATTACGACTGTTGCCATTGTGGTTATTAAAATATTGACTTTCAGAAAAAAGGATGATGTTGATGCGCTTAATCTGCATTAGCATCGGAATAGTGTTTGCCACAACTGCTGAGATTGACATTGCAGCGCGTCCGGAGGGTGGTTTATATGAAAAATCAAAGCACGAAATTGCAATAGAGCAAAAGCTAAATGGATACGAGAACCCAAATGCAATCGATGAACTTGATGTAGCCAAACGGACGCCTAAAATTGGTAATGTATTTTTATACAAAGCTATTTGTCCGATAATTCAAAAATGACTATATCGTATAACAGAATAGAACTTATGAGCTTTTGTTGCATTCGATTTTCAAAGCTACGTAGGTTAAATTAAATGACGCAACGAATATGCGTTATTATGACGAAAAGAACATTGAGGAAATTGCGTCACAGTTTTCTATAAAATTTTATCTCGCACCTAAATCTATCATACGAGCGAATTTGTTAAAATTATCAGCCGCTTACAGCTTCGAACATAATGATACGATAACGTACATTAAATCACAAAGTGACGACTACAAAAAGTTTTATTGCTTCTAAAAAAAACGTAAGATAAGCGAACATCAATTCTTGCATATTAATAATACTGGAATCTCAATAAAATATTTACCACCCGTCGATTGATATGCGAAGTGGCGAAACGTCTTCCGCATTTGCGATACATTCCTATCCTATGAATAACACTTCCTTGTTCCGGTATATAACTGCATATTTGTCAAGTGTGCTATATTAATGCACTTTTGCTTGGCCGTTTTGCGTAATTCAGCGAGTAAGTATTTCGAATAACTAATATTACTTTCATTAAGCGTATTTAATACTCTCAAATATCGTTCAGAAAATCCGATTCAATCTGTTATATTTGTGCGTAATGATGATCCTCTTGAACACAAGAACATTATCAATAATATTAACAAACTTTATGTTTACAATTTAATTAATATTCAAACGCTAATGTGCATTATAAATGCAAATAATTTTCACAGTTCTTGTATCGCCAGAACATGTCGCGGCAAATGAGTCCGTTTCGTTTCCTTACGACATTCTACGTAGCTTCATCCTTTTTCTACGATTGTGAAGCCCACTTATGGGACAGCACGCGTGAGCGATACAACACTGTGGTGGCGGACGCTATGATCAAATCCTTGCGCTTGGGTAAGTTGAACTGTGTCCTTTAATACCAAATATTAACGCTTTTTACTTAAATATATACTTTTCAAGATCGTTAATATAGGTTAATTTACCAAATCCGGATATTTCTTTCTAGCAACCAAATGGTGCGACAGTGAGCATGTACCAAGTGATTATCACGAGCTTGGGATTGCGCAGGAGCTCGACAAGTGTTGTCGTGATCTGTACAACTGCCCGGATTACATTCCACCAAAATCGTGGCAGTACGGAATCTACAATCGCGACAAGTACAGAAGGTACTCGACGTAATTTTACGCTCTACTTTCAATTAATCGAATTCCATTACCCGACCAAAGAAGATTTCCTTTCGTCTTCATCGCTCTACAAGCAAAAGAGTTAAATTTTATAAGTCAAGCTAGCCCAAGCTAAAATCGTGTATTCAATTCGAAGATAATAATCCAGAGAAAGTGTATTTTCGTTTTCCAAAAAGAGCGATTATCAGATCGTTGTTAAACATGAAATCAGTACTACTTAAATAGAAAGCGCTCGTTCGTTCTGGAGTTAAAGTTCTCGTTAAATAGCAATACAATGTCTCTTCTAGAAATCGTTTTCTCGAACTGCATGTGTATTCTCTATTCCAACGTAGATTGGATTGCAATTGCGAGGATAAATTCTACGCCTGTCTGAAGAACTTGTCCGGCGCTGATTCCATACCCGGAAGAATAGTGGGCATCGTGTATTTCGTCTTCATGTCGTCCTGGTGCTTCCTGAAACTTAAGGATGGCAATTGCTCTGGCAGGTTTGTCCTTTTAAGCGTGCACTTTCTAGATTACGGAAACGAAAAGCAGAAGTAAATCTGGACTGCGTATATCGGCGGTCGATTAGAAAACTCTTAAATAAGTAAATGAATATAAATTCACGTTTTGTATTAATTTATTTTAAGGAATTCACAATCCACGATCTTCAAGACTAAGATACTCGATAAACTATTATTTACTTGCAGATGGTATTATGATGAGGACGGTCTAGGATATAATAGCAACGAGAAAGGGAAATACTTCTGCCCGATGTTTTTCCGAAATACACCCTGGGGCACTAATCCGTAATATGAGATATTCTATATACGTACGGCGTTCAGAATGGAGAATCGCACGCCTGCTGTTTTACATGTACTTTTATAAGAAAATAAACATTGGTGATAATAAATATGTATAAAATCCACAGAAGTTTCCATTCCTAGTATGAGAGCAGAATAATGAAACAGGTGGCACCATTTAAAGAATACGAGGGATATGACATTTCAAATTAACAATTTTTCGAGACTATTCACGATATAAAATTGTATTTTTTAGAAGCACCTTTTCATAAAAGTATTACATTCTCGTTTATACTTTAAATGGAATTAATGAGAAAGGGATTGTAAATAAGTAGAGGGTTTAATTTTCTATATTGACTAGCCTTCAAGTAGCCTTAAACGTGCAAATGTATTACAAGGATCAATTAAATAACGTTGTAATCTTTATTATGCACGACTTTACGTAGATGAAGCAAGAAGTGTGTTTTATGATCTCGTGTTGAGCGATTAAAATTATTCATTGCTCAATGCAAGGCCATGAGATACGCTTCCTCAAACAAATAATGACCGCAAATTCGAAAAATCGTGAATCCGCGATTTAATGTCCATTGTAAATGGATTTGGAACGATTCTCGACGAGCTTCCCTGTTTCGTCAAGTTTGTCATTGATTCTTTCGAGAAGCAAGCTTAGGTCCGCATTCTACTTTGAGTGTTATTCTTGAATTGTACTTAAATCTTTTACTTTGTGCCTGACAAAAATCTTTCGCCGAACTATATTATAACTTTACAATTGAAAAACATACGGCCTACAGATTACGACTGTTGCCATTGTGGTTATTCAAACATTTACATTCGGAGAAAAGGATGATGTTGATACGCTTAATCTTCATTAGCGTCGGAGTAGTGTTTGCCACAACTCCTGAGATCGACATGTCAGCGCGTCCGGAACGTCGTTTATATAAACAACTAAATCACGAACTTGCTATAAAGCAAAATCTAAATACAAACGAAAACCCAAGTGAAGTCGAAGAACATATTGTAAACGAACCGATGCCTGAAGCTGGTAATGTATTTCTATACAGAGCAATTCATCCGGTAATCCTCATAAAATATGAAATCATTTCTGATCTCTCTGAGCAAATTTTACTCAAATCAATGTTAACTTATGATTTTTATTGAAAATAAAAATTAAATTTAAACCATTTCATACCTAATTACCGAGCGAGTGGGCATAGGTGTCGGCATGTCTCAGCTTTCATAAAATGTTTGCTTTAAGCAACGACTCCACGAACAAAATGGTGCGACCCTGAGAAGAATCCAGCATATAACGAAGGATACGGATCGGCTGTGGATACCGATCAATGCTGCCGCAAAATGAAATATTGCGATGAATTTATACGTGGCAAGGAATGGAAATACGGACTTTATAATGCGGACTCCAAGCCGAAGTAAGTTCTGCGGATAATACGCGATTCAAGTGAGCCAGGATGGTCAATTTTAAAAACACGCACAATAGAAATATACAAAGAATGTATATCCACAGCGATAAAACAAAAGAACCAGAAGCAGAGTTTAATGGAAGTAGAGTACCATGTGGAGAATCTGTTGTTTGTGTTATAAAAAAAATTATCCCCTCGAGCAAAATGTATACGTGTATATATATTTTTTTTTATATATGTATGTATGTATATATATATGTATATATATGCATATAAATATAACTTAAATGAAGAATAGATGAGAATAAGATGCTACGTAGATATCAACATTAATGATCAGAGACATATGTAAGAATGCGTATATATAAAACTCAATATTCTAGCTGTCCAGCAATAGATTGTTTGAAGATTGAAGATTCGGTTATTATCTCGAGCCTCTGAAGAATTGACATACGTTTTGAGGGGATGTTTCATTGCAGGTTAAGCTGCTCCTGTGAGCTTGATTTCTACAATTGCCTTCAGGATGTTTTTTTTTACGACGAACCTCTTGACGCTCCTTATGCCGCTCAGGTCGGAGAAGCTTATTTTCACGCGACAATGTCTCCTTGTTTCTTGAAAATGCCAAGCTCCTCGTGCGATGGACAGTAAGTTGATGGAACTTCTAAATGATCGTGTAATAACAATGCCTGATGAGTTATCTTCATATTAGATATACTTAAGCAAGGTTATTTTAAAAAGAATTTAAGGATCTAGATCCACTAAATTGTCTTGTGCAAACCAGCCGCTTTACAGACCTTAATATGGAGAAATTCATAAGTCAATATATGTAGGTGTATGAATATATGAGAATATGGTAATATTAAATCTCAACTCTATTTTTCCAGGGTATTATATGATATACGAAATAATACGTATGAGAGCGGTGACAAGAAGAAGTATTTCTGTGCTCATTGGTCCATCAGCAAAATATGGGAGGGAGACTGAAAAGCATTTATTCCTGAAAATACATTTATTCCCTTAGCTTAAGAAAAAAGCAATTATAATTAAGAACACGATTTCGCATGCACACATACAAATACTTTTATCGCACTGTAATTGGTATTAATATAAATAAATGAATTCTCTAAACGATATAGAAAGTAATAGAAATTTGAATGTCATTTTTGTATTCGATTTTACATTCGCTTCGTATCACGAAGGTCGATAACGACCAGGTATTATATCGTCATAACATTAACTCTTCTCTAGCATAAAAAAAACCATAAAAGTTTTTATTTTCAACGAAGAATGCAAGCGATAAATACTAATCCACGTTTTTCTCTACTCAAATCCATTGCGTGCGAAATAATACACGCTCTGTGGATGTCATCCGCCATTACTGTACGTCCATTTCTATATCAGCAGTGCAACTGCGACTTTAATACCGTACGAAACAATTTGCGTGATCATATAGAAGCTGTTTTTGGTGAGTTTCGTACACTTTGTGATCTTTTTAATTGAACGACTATTATTTAACAACGATGCTGTATAGATCGTGTAACATGGCTCTTTGCACTTTCAGGAGTACGTAAAAAATGCTGAAACATCGATTCCTTGTTGGTGCATTCGCCGTATGTGCGATAGCAAACTTTTTCGAAGATCTCCAAGTTCATTCTCTTATGCCGGAGGATGAAGAAGTCGATAACTACGTCGACTTACAGACGAGTAAAGTGCAGCTTTACTTAATACCTTGGCTGCTAAGACAGTCAATTTTCTACGATTCCTGAAATGCATTTAACTTCGAGAACTTCGATTTAATAAATATAACGGCTTTGAAAGCATCCAAAAAACGAATGACCAATTAAATCGATATGTTAAATCACCTTTTGGGCCACGATGTCAGTAATAGATCGAATTTTCGTTTTAGTGACAAACTGGTGCAGTGGCCGTAATGCTCTCAAGAATTTCAACGGTCTGGACGCCTTCTCTAAGACCAAGAGGTGTTGCAAGTTGTTGAAGACTTGTGAGGATTTCATATCACCGGGAGAATGGAAATATGGGCTTTATAACTCATCACCGTATAAGAGGTTGGTCGGTTTGACACTTCGACTAAAGCAGGGGTTTTCATGTAAGAGGGTTCTCTTGAAGTCAACAAAATTAAGAAAAGGGTTGATAGAATTCTATGTAATATATATGTATATATACATAGCATACGTCACGTAAAGCTGCCAAATTGTTTAACAAAACAAATATATTCTGTTATGCACTGCGATATAGTAAATTTAGGGATTTATTACTCGCTCAAAAAATGTTTTCAAGCGGTCAAAGTAGGAAAGAGATTGAGAAACCCTGGAGCATTTAGAGTCTACGATTTAAGGTAAAATGTAAAAGGTTAATCCTATGATCATTCATGGTTCCTCGTTTTTTGACAAGTGAAAGAGACCAAGATTTACGCTCCTTGGTCCTTGACTTTACCAAAAACTGTGTACAATTGTTCGAAATACGTAAGCATGCACGAATCGTCAAACCTTGCGTGAGTTTCCACGACCTGTGGATTGATCGTATGTTCAAGGAGAATCTTTTTTTTTTACTCTGTCATTGGATTTTCGCATGTGACTGTTATATGGACAACTTTGCCTCCGTCGTTTTTTTCCACATTTAGTAAAAAAAACTGATATAAAAAAACTCATTATACATTTATGATTCGAAATGTCGTCCATCGTTGTCCATATGCAGCTTCGTGTATTCCACTGAACATAACACATGACGAGTACAATCGTTACACTTTGACCTGATGCTGAGCAACGTTTCGTCCAGATTCAGCTGCGATTGCGAGGGGAGATTTTACGGCTGCTTGAAACTAGTCGCCAGGAGCAACGTATCACTGGAGAACGAAGTGGCGGAAAATATTGGCGGGGAATACTTCAATACACCGAACGCGCCTTGTTTCCTGATGTGCTACGACATTCTTTGCGAGAACGGGTGGGTGCTTCGTCGAATGCTTTGCCAAATAATTCGTATATCATGAGGGATTAAAGAACCATAATAACCCGTTCCTGGCATTTTGAACCGTCGAAATCGCTTGGTAATGGAAATTGATGGTCCACTTCGCTTCTCGGTTCAATTGTAAACCGTAGAAACGATATTCCTCGCCGCGATACTAATGTTCAATACGTTTTCCTAGATATTACGACATCGACAATTCTTTTCATCCGGAGAACAAGGACAACGAATATTTCTGCGGTGTTTGGTACACAGCGTTCAAATGGTGAAATCCAATATTAGAATAAGCAATCTTCTAGTCTATTCTAGAAAAACCGCATCTCAATCATAATTATATGTAATGTCCAGAAATAAATTTTACGACTGACATTGCGGCTCTTTATTCGATCGAACTACTCTGCTGGTTGCTACTCATTATGTACTCCCCAAGAAATGTAGAGATATTTCTGAAGAAGTCCATCAAATCTGTCATTGTGATAACGATTTAATAATGATTGGAGAAGAACAGAGTGCAAAATAATATTGTACGTAAAACATATGTGAAACGAGATATATGATCTGTGCCTTGGATGAACAGAAGCAAGGCAGTAAATTAGTAATAAAGAAAGGTAAATACCAATAAATATTGTTATTAGGAATCCTCGCAATCGACCAAAGCGAATGGCGCAAGATAAGCAGGTTTATTGTTACTTTAATCACAAGGTGGAAAATGTAAAAAAAAAATCCTAAGCGGACATCGAGATAAAACGTTACGATGCTCTTCCGGATTTCTTTATTACGCATTGGCACGGAATTGTGTATAAAAAATGTGCTATAAAAATAAGCTTTAATCTATCCCTTTGTACATTCGCGGTTTAGTTTCTCTCGCGTACACAGCATTTTATCGATAATTTCTGTAATATTATATAATATTATAATATATTAAACATGGCTAAATCACGATTCGTCATATTATCTGTCGAACGATAAAATTCCCTGACTTTATTCATTCTCGTAATTGCACATTATTTACCTTACGGTATCCAATATTTCTCTTCACTTCCTTTATGCTCGTCGATGAGTTAAACATTCTGTATTTTTTTGCTCGCAGATTTCTTAATTTCAAAGGAAAATAGCGTCGAAATGGGATTGTTCTCGTATTGCGCGACTTTGGTTACCTTGTTAAATCTATTTTACTGTTCCAATGCATCGCCCGTGGCTTCTCAAATGTTCATCGCGGAATTTCGTAACACACCTAAGAAAAGAGGTGCGGCAAGCTTCAGGACTAAACGCTGCAGAACGTTTTTATTCAATTATTCAAGAGCAATATGTCTTTCATATACTGTTCATACGTTTCAGATATTTTCTACAATAACGAGGACGGCACTCAGCCTGCCGCAGTGTATAGATACAATGGACGTACGTATGAGTGTTCATCATTTTTTAAATTCTAACTCCAGGAGAACCGTTTGGCTCGATCACGAATTTGCTTCATGCCGAGTAACATATAAGCTTGCTCGAATTGATGTAATTTCGCGTAGTACTGAAATACCTTGGATTTGTGTGAAATTTCAGAGACAGCTTAAAGTTATAATTTGAAGTAAAACATGTGGTTGCTTTTTGGGCAATAATGAGTTATTTTCTTTTTAGTACTTTTACCTGAAAATTTGGCAAACGCAATTTGATCAGGATTATTCATGAAATATTACACCGATTCTAGTTTACAGAAATTGCACGGACGATTTCCAGAATTCGTACTTCTCACCATTTCTAATATTCCACCTCCAGAAGTGCTGCAATCATATTCTAAACTGTCCCACAAAAATAGCCACTAATAAAACGTTATATGGACTCAGGAATACTGGAACGGACCCCATGTACGTAAAAGTTAAAACATCCAAGTAGAAATAGACTTGTGTCTTGAAAGCTTAATATATTCTTCTGCGTGCCATGCATAAAAAAGAGACAAGAAATACTTAACGATCCAATGCTGCTTCGAGTATTTAAGACATGTATCAACGCTGTTCCCGACCAGGCAGGATTTTAAAACACATGTACGCTTTTTATAAAGATTATACTGCGAATGTGACAGCGCGTTCAGAGATTGTCTGCTTGACTTTCCGCCTGAAGTTTTCAACATCGCGGTCGAGATAGGCAAAACGCGTTACAACCTGCGCAAGCAAAAGTGTTACATGAAAATTTACAGACTATCTTGCTCGAGGTACGGTAAATCATTACACCGTATATATCCATACAATATTATGTATATCGGATTATAAAATACTTGTAAGTTATTTTTATATCATATTTCTGAAATCTGAAATTATGTTTCAGCAAATTTTTTGACGAGAAAGGTAGGAGCTACGATCATAACGAAGACGAATCATACTTTTGTCCAGCCCTGTATACTCTGCGACCCTTCTGAAGGTTGACAAAGAAAAAAGTATAATCAACCTTAGATCTTACTTCAGACGATGAAGACGCTCATCCCAAAAACATGTTTGGCACAGATCACCGATCGATTTTTGAGACGAGAAGAGGAATAAAACCCCTTAGTCCTACAAACCATCGATATTGAATAAAATATATTAGAATAAATGTACGATAATGACACTCTGTGCCAGGAAAATATATTCAACTGTTTCGATATAAAGACGAACATTTACTTGCCCCATTTAAGCTTATGTTTAAAATGATTTGCGCAAGTTTGATCCTCACAAAGGACGTAAATTCGTGATGATTATTCGTTAATGCTTTATCCAAGCGTGATCCGGGATGCATCAAATGAAATTGATACGGATACCGCCATTTGCAACGAGCAGCAATTATATATTTACTCTTCGCGTTTGAACAGCTTCAAGCCCTGGTGATATGTTCAGCGCAATAGAGCGTCGTCTAATTAATAAACGGCATTGCGTATCACTGTATGCCACTAGTGATCATAATAACGAGGCGTAAATGAAACCGTGGGGCGGACGGATAATTATGGCCGAAATTACGGACTTCTGCGGTATGCGGAAGTAAGAAGTGGAGTAGGAAATTGTAAAAGTAAGATAAAATCGTCCAAGATAACCGAAAGGATAACCGACCGGAAGTTATCGGTCTTTTTTTTAATATCGATGCGCGATTTACGGAATTTTACGCGCGGCAATGCGAAAGTTGTAAAGCGATATCTTTATTGCATTCTCAGTAGGTATAAAGCTTATACGTAATCATTATATAAACGATATTCTGACAGGCACAGTTCATTGCTCAGCCCGATTATTACATTTTGTCCTTACGTTTCTCTTCTGTAGACACTTGTCATTCAAAGTCTCGAGACATTCGAGAGAATGGAAAAAATGGAACGTAATTCCTTTCTGATTTGTATCGCGATATGTGCAACATCATCGCTCTTTTGCAAGGCGGATGCAGCACCGCCGAGCTCCGCCGATAGTGCGGAGAGAAAGAAAGGTATGCGAAATGATATTCGAGCAACTAGAGGTTTCGCAGAATTTTGCACGTCAATTATGATAATTGCACTGCGGTAGAATGCCAGAGGCAAGCCAGGACAATTTGTTTCCCCTTTTGATAATATGAGATACGGGAATAAGCGTATAAGCCCTTCTGTGTATTTCAGAGCATGATCACGAGAAACTCAGTAATTTGTACGTATCCTGCTGGAGAGTATATATTTTGTGCTTAAAGGAAGAACATTTTTTTTCGAGGGTGTAAGCGGATAAAGAAAATCTGGAAATTCTCTTCGCGTATTTAGATAAAATATCCCTCATATTACGGATGAGAGACACAACATTGAGGAGGAAAAGTAATATCATGCTTTTGCTCGACCTTCTTCTCTTCATTTTACGCTCCCCCGTACGTTCACATATCAAACAAATATTTCTTATTACTTCCGTTTCTGTGGAATAAAGTCACTCGCTATAAACATTTCACCTGTTCCTAAGATATTTACACATTTAAAAATACTTAAAATATTTTTTTTCAAACACCATCGAATATATATATATACGTAAACTGGCAAAGGTACATAAAGTTCTCGCGGCAACGAAACGTTTCCTTGCTCGAGATTTACAATAATAATGTAAGAGCGCTAAAAAGGAGAGTTATGTAATTTTACACATCGACACGAATCGACATGTAATTTTGCACATTGCCTGAGTTTAGTGCCTGGGCAGTGCAGCAGCGACTTCACGAGATTTAATGTACCTGCGAATGTAGTCAAAAATCTACACAAATGCTGCGATCATCTTGCTGATTGTCCAAATCCCATTGAGCCGACGATGACAATGTTTGCTATAAGAAACGATGAGGATTATCCCATGTAGGTATACATTCAAAAAATCAAGGACTCGTATAAATTTATATTGCATGCACATTTTCAAAGTAGTATATCGATAGCTTAGCGTAAGTACGTGAACAGTACGCAAGGAATCTGTATACAGCATTGTTTAATATATATATATATA
>JBCFXI010003190.1:0-11448 GCA_038496175.1 Ampulex compressa
AATAATATTAATGTGAAAATACGATAAAAAGGAAATACTTAAAAATATATTTTAATTATTTTATAATGTATTCTTATTGAATGTTCTTGGAAAATTCTACAGTTTACATAGCATTTCGCGCAGTTATCGCTAAAATAGACTACAGAGACGCAAAACAATATCTATAAAAAAAACATTCATGATAAAATAAAGCTCTCCTTAAAAAATAAATACTATTTTTTTCATGAATGTTCACCATTCCTAATACTCGCAATAGCGAGAAATTCTATGTAAACCGTAGAATTTGTTAAGAATATTTAATAAGAATGCATTATAAAAAAGAAATATATTTTTAAGTATTTTCTTTTTGTTGTATTTTCACATTAAAATTATTGCTAAATATGCAGAGTTGCTTGGATGAGTAAAATGCTGGGAAGTTTTAGGAAAGCAGCAACTTTTTATTTTTAAATTTTATAGATTCAAGCATTACGTTTTACGTTTTACTTTAACAGAAATGAATTCTGGATATTTAGTACCAAGCATTCAACAAAGAATTTCTGCTCTTCCACGATCTAAAAGTATTATTTCAAGATAATAAAAGTATACATTCAAGATAAAAAGAAAAAAGAATGTCCTGGAAAGGGTATATGAACATAACACGTTACATTTTAACACGTTGACTGCCACGCGCGTTTACAGTAAAATCTCCTTCAGGCCACGCGTACCGCTGTACGAAGCGTATTCTACTGGATATTCTCACTGATATTTTAAAAATGCGATTCGCTGTTTGTTGCAAGAATAATCTTTCGCTTCTTTCGTTTCCATGGTATCATGCTCGTTCATTTGTTTTCGTTACTTCACATTTGTTTCTCATCTCGCCATTGTTGTACAGGATTAGTTTGACTCTTTGCCAAGTAAGGAGCGGTATAACTTAACCGTTTGAGTTCCACGGGACTTTCTCATTTCCCGATCGAAACTTGCCAAGCGGCGCGATAGCGCTCGTTATATTCCGTGCCGAAAAACGCCGAATGGCGCGATTGCGCTGTTTTCAGCTTACATGCAATAACCAGTCGACCGGGCTTATGGTCATAAAAAACGAATTAGGGTTTTTCCCAAATTCATGCAACGGTCCACCGTGGTTTACAAAATTGCAATAAAGAAGAATGTAAATATTAGAAGATTTAGGGAATTATTAGCTGCAAAATCATTAGGGTTGACTGAAAATACAATAAACCCTGGACGTCAGAGTCAGCACAATATCGCCGTTCGGAGAAATGATTCCGGAGAAAGCATTAAACGCGCATGCATACAGTTATGCAGATAAAAGTTGTCGAATGGGCCGAACAGAGACACGAAAGAATTTAAAGAAAACAACAACTTATTGTCCAAGTTGTCCCGACCAACCTCAGCTTTGTATAAAATGTTTTCAAGTTTTACGTTCCACATAGTTTTCTCAATAAACCATTTTTGTATTACTTTTATAACAATAGTTTATATTAATGAATATTCTATTATAAATTTAAGTTTATATTAATTAATATTCAATAGTTTTGTTACTTCCTCAGCGAAATATCTTTTCAAACACATACGAATATCCTTCGCAAGTAGTCAAATAAGTGTCATCCAATACGGGTGACACGGCCCGATCAGAAACTTTACGGTCACCCGAATATGGGTGACGTGGCAGTCAACGTGTTAAACGTATACGGGCTATACCGCTGTGTCACAATTTACTTGATTAGAAGGGTACTTTTTAAATATATAAATCGAGTAATATATACATGCACTAAATTAACTCAGATTTTTTTAAAAACGAAAGTGTAATGACCTAAACAGTACCAGAACTCATCTGAGAGTGGTCCTTGACTACTATATTAAAGGACATTAAAACCGGTGAGTCGCAAGGTCATGCCCTTGTAGGATTGCATAGATACAATTAGGGATTGCAATACCGGTATACCAGGATACCGAATACTCGTATTTTAAGGCATTTGTACAATTTTGTAATACCGGCATTCACAAGTTTAAACGCCGTTTTTTCGTTATTGACTAGAAATTTTTTGAATTGCCTCCAACTATATAGACCGTTTATTTTGAAAGTGATGTAAGTCCATTTTCTCTTGTTTCGAGAAAATCAAAGGTTAGCATATTTGTTAATTAAAAAATATAGGTTAATAATATCGACTGTGGCAATGTTTCTACTAATTTATCAATATATAATTTGATTATATAAATTTGTTTTCGACAAATTTAAGTAAAGTAATATATATCTTTACGGGCTACAAATAGACTTACACCACTTTCAAAATTAGTCAATTGTAAAAATCGTTTAACTTCAACTTTGAAAAATCAAATATCACTTAAAATATATTTGAAATTAATCCAATTTTGTTTACAAATCATAACAAGAAATAAAATAGGAGTGGTATTTTTTAATTTTAACATTAATCATATTTATATATTGTTAGATTTAATAAAAGATATTGGTATTCTCTTTTCATGTTTTTCATGTGGCAGTGTTTTGAAATATTGATGATATACAAGAGATACATAAAGTAATAATTGTTCCATATTTTTTAATTTTTCGTATGCAATAGGTCTTGCATCGTAATACAAAGGCGTCAGGGCGACTCTTTTCAAATTATGTTGGTCTTCTCCGACACGTAGGTGTTTTAAGTCTTAAATTCTTAAATCCAACGTATTAAATTCTGTCTCCTCCATTGATGTTTTGTATAAAATAGAATACGGTGCACTTTTGCAAAATCTCATCCAATATATTTCTAACCAATTTCCGTTTTCTCCATTAGTGTTTCTTCTTATCGGTTTTTTAATTGCGTTTTGTATATTGTACAAAGGTAAATAGCAGTAGCCATTGACCTCACCACCTGCCTATCGAAATTAGACTTACACCACTTTCATAATCAATGGATACGCAATTTCTTTTATCGGCCAATATTAAAATGAACAAACCGTTGGTATTTTTTAAGGTATTAAATATTAATTAGTCATAAACAAAATGTTTACACTAAATTAAGCATAAATGACGTAATATTTCATTTTTTTTTATATGGACTTACACCACTTTCAAAGTAAACGGTCCATATGTTCAGGGACCGCCAACAGAGCAACATAATATACGTTTTTGTTTTTATGTCTCCCTAACGGGCGAAATTAACTACCCTAACGGGCATTGTGTCAAAAAGATTCTAATTTATTAACAGCTAATGCAACAATAAATGTCATGTTGCAATCACTGAAAGAACAACACACATCACTACCTGAAGAATTATATATTACATTGGAAAATCGCATAGAAGAAAGGCATACCGAAATAGAAAATGTCTTAAGGTATTTACATAATTATAATGATTTTAAAAAAGGAAATGAAAAAGAAGGAAAGAGACTAACCAATTCAAATTTGATCAAGTTTGTAGTAAATTTTCTTAACATTTTTTACCCACAAACCTATCCACATTCAGAAGAATTCGGTACAGTTATCGAAGATGATGCTGACACTAATGTCCATAGTGAAAAGGAATTGTCTCTTGCACAAAAATTAGAATTAGCGATAACACAAAAATTTCAACAAATCAAAATACAATACAGAAATCTGTTATATCTAAAACCATCCGACGAGAAATCGATTTATTTGAAGATGAGGGATTTAGAGGTAAATACTTGGAAAAAGTATATTGCGCATTGCTAACAGTACTACCGACTAGCGTAGATGCTGAAAGAGCGTTTTTGACAGTTGGTAATTTTTGCACAAAATTACGTTCCAGGCTTGATGACACTACAATTGATGCATTATGTTTTTTTTAGATCACATTTCAATTTGTAATAGTACTACAGGCTGAATAGTGACATTTACTCTTTTTTGTGATTTAAATACATAAGTTCCTTGTTCATTTACTTTTTTGTGATTCTTTATATACTATTATAATTTATAAGTTACAAATGATTTTTTGTGATATTTACTCTCTAATAAAACTGGCAAATAAAACAAAGAAACACCTGTGTTTTATTTCTTTTTCTGTAATTCCTACTGCCGGTATTAAAGCCGGTATTCTGGTATTAAGATCTAAAAAATACGGAATAGCGGTATCGAACATTTGGTCCGATATTACAATCCCTAGTTGGTAAATATGGCTAATGTATGTGCATATTTTACACGCTCACTCAATATTTGATCTTCTGCTCATGCGCACGCCGCTTTTCTCACTGCATCCCTGAGACGTCCAATTGCACTGCAGAGCAGGGTCACCTCGAGTCTTTCAACTCTTTTATTGCCAAGCTAACCGATGCGACAAATAACGGATCAATTTAACGATATTGCTAAAGTTTGGGAAAAAGGTTATAAAACCAAAATAAGAATAATATTTACAAAATTCAAATAGAAGCATATTACGAAATAAACGGAGAATAAAGTCGTGCCTATGGCATTTCAATATTTGTTGAAAATAATAATAATTACATAAATATAAAACAGTAAGAAGAAGAGAATAATCAATTCTCCTCTTAGAAACAGTATGAGCAACAAATTTACAAAATTCTCTGCTGCTATATATAATTGTATCAAAAACAAGAATGTTTGACAAAAGTAAAAAATAGAAGCAAGACCGAAGGTGACAGTTTCTTAATGATGACTGTTAAGAAATAGACACGTTTTTCACGTAAGCCTCGGAAAAATAAAGAAATATTATTCTCGCCACGTCGATGCAAGATTCTTTGTCTCCTGACACAAAAAGAAATTTCTGTGCTGATAGTTATTTGTGGATTACGGATTATATCTCCAGATAAAGATCCCAAAACGATTTACATTCTCCGCATTATCTCTGTGAGATTTCCTCATAAATTCGTGTTAAGTCTCTGTTATATCTCTTTTATATCATTGTTAAATATAGGAAGTTATTCGTTTAAATTTTGTGACGGAATTTCCTGCACCGCATATTCTGCTCACCTTATTTTCCGTACTTCTTATGTAAGGGAAATATAACAAAACTAAATGCTATTTTATTAAATTGTCTAAAAGTGTCCCTGGCTATCCGAATGCAGCTACTTCATCTAGTAATGTTCAAATTCACATGAAACCTAATCTATCAAATACGGACTATTCTTAGTGGTCCTCTAGCTACATGCATGATTTAGTAAAATACTATGAAACAAAAAATGTGCATCTATTATTCTGTTCTAAAACGAAAGAAACCTTTGAGTAACCTAATATTTTTTTTACATATACATTTTACATATACTTTTTTCTTATGCTTATTGTGTTTTTTTATACAAATAAATGATTCTGGATATACATTTGTTCTTTTTCACATAATATATAAGTGTATAATAATAACACGAAAAGCGAAAATGAATGTCATTTTTGGAAATTGAATACATACATACAACAATAAGACGATCATTACAAAGATTTATCTATAAGAAAAAAAGGATAGAATAGTTGGAATCGAACGCATGTATTTCTCATTCTCGCTATTATTTATTGTCATATTGAGATGAAAATATCTTTAGGCTGTCTGGACACAGCGGTACTGGAAGCAACGAGGACAGTGCAATATCATGAAGTTATGTTGGCATGCAAACTGTCAAAATTTAGTTATTTTTCTTTAATACCTTTTGTGGCCAGGAAACAATATTTTAAAATATTTAATTTCTAAATCATCTTTGTATAATTACACATAATTCTAAATAACGATGTCGCAAACTACCTCTTACAACTCGCTAAAAAGAATAAAAATGCTTGTTTTTGTGGAAGAAAATTTTTGTTTTATAACTCTTTCCCAAACGAGCTATTAAACGGGCTCAGCATAATTCTCCCGGAGTGAATATCACAATTATCGTGGCTTTCCCTTCGAATTGTGTAAAAAGAATGTGTTCCTGCACCCGGGGCCTCGAAAAGTATGTCTATAGCCCTGCCTGTGTTTTGCTTCGCTTCCGACATAGGCGCTAATTTTGCTGTACAATCAAACCTGTTTTTATGCGATCTTTTTTTGTGCGGTATATGATAATTACAAATAAACGAAAAATCAAATAAGTAAGTAGTAGGTTTAAATGGCCATTTAACTTATTCGATGTTTAATATTTATCTCATCACATGACATAAGTGGGAGCTACGGTAGCGTAGTAGATAGAAGCTTACATTGCCACGCGGCAGACCCCGGGTTCGAATCCCGCTCATCACCATGATTTTTCCATGTAATATGTATACCATAGCTCTGGTGGTTCGGAACCCACCTTAAACTGTAGGTCCTAGGTCAAATGACCTTAACAGTCGGTGCCGAAAAATGAATTAAAAAAAAAAATATGACATAAGTAGCACATCAGCCGATTACATTGTATGGGAATTGAACTCTCTATAATCGTAGAAGGTAACAGAAAAAAAATCAACTCTAAATGAGTGCTAGGTAGTATCTTCAAGTGACGAAAGTGATATTGTACAGTTTACTACAAGAAAACTCGCTTATTGTCACTTTTTTTTTACGTGGGGAAAATCTTCATAAACTCCCCGGCTCTCTGGGTCGATAGGCGAGGGTGTGCTGGATTCTTACTGGCTAAAACCCCCACGGCGGCCATCCTATGCGCAGTTTGTGGGGAGCGCCGGGAGCTACAAGCAACACATCGCGGTGCCCCCCTGCGCTGCAACCCCTGTAGGGCTGCTCATACCATAAGAGGGTTCTGAAGACCCCCCAGACATCCCATCAATATCTAATTTGACGGCGCCGCATTGTCGCCACACAACGCCCCCCCCCCCCCGGAGAGTTGCATGCAATGGCAACCCGAGCCCCCACTCGAGCTCCCAGCAACCCCCAGTGGTACCACTGGTGCAATGGGAGGCTCATCGTATTGATGAGCTCTCCCTCAGTAGCACCACTTCAAAAGTTTATTCGGCGGGGGGTGACAGGGGGCGTCTGCGCCTCCTGTCTCTCTGACCTGCCACCCATCGCGCAGGAGCCGCGCACTCGCGGATCCTCCCCGCGGCCTCCTTCTGCAGCAATACCTGCTCGCAGAAGGAGGTCACGGTGCGCCAGGACCTCTCGCTGTTCAGCATCGAGCGGACGATGGCTGGCAGCGAGAGTTCCACCCCTATTTCTTCTTGGAGGACACGGCGCTCGCACTGTCACGCTGGGCAGATCTCCAGTGTGTGCTGCGCCGTGTCCCGCTCACCGGGGCAGTGATGGCACTGCGTCGTCCTCTCCTTCCCTATCCAACACAGGTACTCACTGAAGCAACCATGCCCGGTGAGCACCTGCGTCACCCGGTAGGTCAGCCTTCCCCAGGCCCTGTCCAGCCACTTTTCGAGACTGGGCAGGACAGTCGCGACAGCGCGCTGCCCCGCATTACGGCGACGCCACTCGTCCACAGCGTGCTGCCGGGCTCGACGCTTCGTGCCTCCCAGATCGATCGCCGCCTCTGATGGGGCACTTCGGCGGTGGTGGTGGGTTTCCCTCATCTCCTCTGCCAGCAACTACATAGGGAGCTGCCCCGCCAGAATCATTGCCGCCGCGTAGAAGGCGGATTCGCGTTGGCGGATTCGGAGAGGCGTCTCTGCCACTCCTGGGCTTGATGCATCGCGGTCGCCTCGTCGATCGCCGGTTCTGGCGGGGCATCCCCAGCCTGACGGAGGGACGAGGAGTGAGAGTCTCTCTCTGCCATCTCCTCCGCCAGGAGTTCCATGGGGAGCTGCCCTGCGAGAACCATCGCCGCCGCGTAGGATTTCGTGCGGTACGCACCCGCGATCCTGATGGCCATCCGACTCTCAATCCGGCGTAACCGTTCCCGGCTGTGCCGGCTGGCCATCAAGTTGCGCGACCACACCGGGGCCCCGTACAGGGCCACGAACCGCACGACCTCCGCATAATGGCGGCGGACCCTCTCCTCAGGCCCCCCAAGGTTGGGAAGGAGGCGGCTTTGCCAGCCAGCCATTCGTTCTGCTCGGGGGTCCGGGCGATCGAAGTGGGCCGCAAAGCGCCACTGGCCGTCCAAGGTGAGCCCCAAGTATTTCATCCCAACGCCCACCTCGACTTCGGTCTGACCTACCTGGAGCCGGGACTTGGGCGGCTCCCCACGGCGGCGAGGGTTTTATGGGGAGCCACGCGAAGTCTCAGCTCCTCAATTTTCCAGACAACCCAGGCCACCCCGCATTCGGCGAGGCGAAGTGTCCGTCTGTAGTCCTCCCCGATGACCAGCACTAACATGTCATCCGCGTAACACGTCATGTTGACTCCGGGGGGAAGGTCGGCCCGCAAGACCGCAACGTATCCGATGTCCCACAGGATCGGCCCCAGGATAGACACCTGCGGGACACCGCACCGAGTCTCCCGCACGACTAACGTGCCCGACCTGTCCGAGTATTCTATCCACCTGCCCGATAGGTAGTCCCCGATCACATCCTGGAGGTAGGTTGGCACCCGATGGTATCGGAGCCCCTGCAAAATGGCCTCCCAGGGGAGGGTGTTGTTATGCGTTGACGATATCTAGCGATATGGCGAACGCCACCCCGCCCCGAGAGACGGCCGAGTCAAAGTGGGCCCTCACATGCAAGACCGCGTCGACGGTCGAGCGTCCCACTCTGAAGCCGAACTGGTTCTCGGCCAGATCGGGGCCTACATCGGACAGGTGTTCGACGAGGCGGGAAGCTATTATGCGCTCAAACAGCTTTCCCACGTCGTCGAGCAGACAAATCGGCCGGTATGCCGAGGGAGACTCTGCGGGCCGGCACTCCTTTCTAATAAGGACCAGACGGCTCCGCCTCCACGGTGGGAGGAACTGGTCAGACTGGAGGTAGCGATTAAATAGCTTCGCCAGTCTGGCCCCGAGGACGCCTCGCGTTAACACCCAGGCTCGTCTAGAGATGCGGTCGGGACCCGGCGCGGTGCGTTGAGACCCGAGGCGCTTAAAAGCCCTGGACAGCTCCCCTCTCGTGACCCCCAGCTTGTCGGACCAAATGGTGGGATCCGGCAGAGTATCAGGCGGAGGCCGCCGCGACAATCTCCCCGGAGAGTCGGAGAAAAGCGCCGAGACGACTCCCCCAAGAAGCTGGGGGTCTAGGGACTCCGTAATCGGTGGGACCCATGGGCGAATCTTACCCATTACCAGCCGGTATGGGCGCCCTCATGGATTCTTGTCCAGAGTCCCGAGGAGCTCTTGCCAAGCCTGGGCCTTGGCCACTCTTTCTTTTAGAGGGCACTGGAACGCAGGATCCGTGATGCCAGAACGTGGGATTTTTTCCCACGTGACAGCGTTTGTACGCATGCGCATGCTGACGTCACAGCTCGACGGCGATTGTTTCCATGGACGTATCTATGTGCAACAGTAGATACGTGTAAGGGGCCCTAATTTCTACCGTATTTCAATTGTCATGGGGGTCTAACGATACCCCATATTTGAGTAAAGTATATACGTTACTGAGAATTCAGTAGGGCGCAAGAGTGGGAAAAATTCCACGTCCTGGCATCACTGCCGTCAGCGAGACTTCCGCGATTTTCGGCAGCCGCGCCAGGCCCCCCTTCGGGCCCCCTCGGGCTCCGGCTTTAACCGCCGCCGGGGTCGGCGGCCGAATAACTGGGACTGCAGAGACTTCAGTAGGTGCTGCCGCCTGCCGCCTCTGTGTCTTTTTCGCCTTGCGGCCCACCGCCTCCGTCCATACCGGGGGGGGGGGGGGGCTGCGTATTGCCAGACTACGAAGGATAATGGTTTGAAAAGGATACGTTTTGAAAAGTTTTGTATGTGTAAACTAAGTGAATATTTTAATAAAATATTAAAAAATGTTCGCATGTGTATTTTTTAAATCAGATTCCAAGTAGCTGCCAAGCCTTGTGTCTTAATTTCGTTTAAAAAAGCAATTCCTAGTTATTTCGTAAGGTTTTGAGTTATTTTCTACGGGAGATCTTTTTTATGCGGTCCTTATCCACGGCACAAAAACAGGTTTCAGTGTATTTATGGAAAGCGTTAAATAGTTTTTCTGGCCACAATTCTGAGAGAAGCGCATAATAATTGTAACATTTGTAATCAGAACAATTCTGCGCATATAGTCTTAGAACCCGAATTTGGAAAAAAGGCCAAACAAAAAAATCCTATCATGGGAATGTCTGTATTTATTTTTGAGAAAATTTGAGCCGATTTTTAAAAATCCGTTCTGACAGTTTGTTCCGACATCTTTACAGTATCTTCAAAAAAAAATTCATCAAAAATTATTACGTTTGTGCTTCAAAAAAAGATATTGAAGGTTGTTTCGTCCAAATCTCTAGTCCCTGTCTCACACGCTATTGTCGTATCAATCCGTTTCTTTCATTAGTGAAATTTTGCCGCTATAAATGAGATCAAATATGATATAATTATGACCACATTTATTTATTTACTACTTATTGACGAAATACGTAAATGTGGTCGCAATTATATCATGTTTATTATCCCTTTGGGTGGAAGAAATACAACATATGCTAAAAAAATATTTTGCATATAAAAAAGTCAAATTAGAAAAGTTTTATTGTTGTGGTAAGAACACTTGACTGGGCCCGATAAAGATAACATAGGTACAGATGCAGCAAAGTAACATTTAGAAGGAATCTCCAACACGACAATCATGCAACTTTCACTCTATGCTGATATAACAAGGTGAAACATTTTAAACATGAAGGATCTATTATGTTATGAATATGTACAGACGGACCCATTAATTTGGTCCATGACCCCTGAAGAGGGGCAAGGAGAAGCTGGAATGCGACCGTGGCGGTGTCAGGCGGCTGGGGCCAATTGGTCGAGATTTATAGACTCTGTGATTGACACGCGCGATATTTACACACCGAATCAATAATTTGTTCCGTGACTCCTGAAGGGGGGCAAGAAGAAGCTGGAATGCGACCGTGGCAGTGTCAGGCGGCTAGGGCCAATTGATCAAGATTTATAGACTCTGTGATCGACACGCGCGCTATTTACAAACTGTGCAGGAATGTATAATTATGGTTGTTATAATACACATTAACATATTTAATTGTATTATTCATAGAAACGTGGAAATACAACATTATAGAGCCGAATATAACTTATTGATAGTCTAAGAAGGTGGGAAAAGAATGAAATATCTTTTAAAATTAAAAAAATGCCTTTCAAGAAGAAACTTTTGCATCAGAATTATTACAGATAATGATTTCGTTACATTTATCGATTAAAAAGATTAAATCAAGTAATTGTGCGAGAACTGATTATTAATTGTTACTTTTCAGAGCTATAATGCACTTTTTCAGAGTTGTAAAATAGTTCTTTTTAAGGTTATGGCACGGTTCTTCACTGAACTACAATTTATTTTACATTGGAACAATTAGTCAATCAATAAAAATTACGAAATCGTTATATGTAATGATTCTGATAAAAAGTTTCTTCTTAAAGGACATTTTTTCAATTTAAAAAGGTAATTCGTTCTTTTCTCACCTTCTTGGACTAGCAATAAGTTATATTAGG
>JBCFXI010003191.1:0-11429 GCA_038496175.1 Ampulex compressa
ATATATATATGTATGTATTTATGTATGTATGTATATATACGTATTTATGGGTAATATTAAAGAAGGTAAATTTGTAATGATTATTTGCATCAAAATGTATATGCATATACATGAGACTTATTTATTTAAAAAATCTCTCTTTATTCCAATTTTAGTTAGTTTCAGAGCTAATTACCATAACGAATAATCGTACAAAAAATGTTATCTTGATTTCAATTCTGCACAAAAATTAAATTTAAATTTCTCTAGAACTTCTCAAATTTGTTCTGGAGTAACTATTCAATATAAGTTATTTTTGAGAAACTTAACTTTATATTTCATTTTAGGCTACAATTTCAACTGTTAGAATTTACCCAGAGGAGGGCAAAAAATTAATTTTTGAATTTGATTCTGGGCTAAAAATTGTTGAATATATATAATATATGTAATTCACAGATATTGACATTAGATTTAACCCGTAGGTATAATTTATTGTAGACTTACAACTTGATCCAGTTTACTACAGATTAAATAATCAGAATATGTAAGTTTAGAAAAGTGTCACTTTAAATTTAGTTCATAATTAAAATCGGTCCCGTATTTTTAGGATGTACTTATTTTACAATCTTTAAAAAAAGTAAACTTTAAGTGAAATTCTGAGGTAAAAATGATCGAATACTCTTCAAATCTATTTAATAAATAGTAAACAACTTAACTTTAAATTTGATTCGGGATGATATAATTCTAAACATGGCAGGGACGATGAGAAGTTTGGGTGTGAAAGTTCAAAACACTGAATATATCCTGTCCATTGGCAAATATCGCGACGACCGCAGAAGCTGATCGTCGAAATTGCTAGTATTCACACCCTAATCAGCCGTCTCTGTACTGACCTTCCTTCTGTCCGCAAATTAATTAACAGTTCAGGGACGTACGGAAAGACTCTCAAAAGTTCCACAGAATTAACTCTATTTGATATTCAAATTTAATATTCTTACTGGAAAATTGATATTTCAAATTTGTTTATTCATACATGGAAGATTGTCAAAATTTGACAATCAAACAAGCTTATTTACCAACAACGTGAAAAATGCATTCTGAGTCTTTAAAATATATACATAAAATTGATCTAATTTTGCGATTCTTCTCAAGGACATTAAAACTTAGTGTACTTTTTAAAAACATGTTAATAATTGCAGTATTTAGCGTTGGATTTAAATGTTTTAAACTGAATAGTAGACATTACATTCGATTAACTCTTTCTTGTTTTCCTATATTCTCCCATCAATAAATAAATAAAATGGGAAAATGTATTTCACGAACTGGAAATTCCAAGCAATTAATTTTTTCTCTACAGTTTTGCGGTTTAAAAGTTGGAGAGCTTCTAAGGGAAGAGACGAGGAGAGAGAGAAAAGGATAAGAGGGAGGTATGGAAGGTTGAGAGAGGAAAAGAGGAGAGAGAGAGAGAGAGAGAGAGAGAGAGAGAGAGAAAGAGAAGGACGAGCGGGTGCGGAGAGGGACGAAGGGGAGGGGGCGATCGATAGTTTAAAGGTTTGCACTGTAGCCAGGTCGAGTTTGCGCCCTTTCCATGCACCTGCATCTGCAGCCAACCTGCGCGACATGATCTCTTAAAAGAAATCAAAATATTTCCTTAAAGCAATATCCTGTCACGTTTCCAAGACTCCAGTTTGTTCAAAGACTTCCGCTTATTCTTACTAGGCATCAACAGGAAGCAGGAAATATTAAATAAAATTTTTGTAAGTAAATTTTCCATACTTCTGTACTCATTTATTTTTTATACTTTACAATTTCTTGCATAATAAATCTTGTATATTTTTCTTAAACCGCGACTTGTATAAATGACTATTGACAATAGAGATTAAAGCTTTTTGTTCATTGGAGATCAATAGAAGTTGAAATATTTTTTCTCCTTACTGCAATTACAATATCCAATATTTGTATGAACAATTTCTCAATTCTTTTCCTGAATTTTTAACCAAAATCTAGATTTTTATACCTATTATTGATTCTGCAGGTAATAGTATCTTTATTCATTAAATAATATAATGCTATTTTATTTCTTTTATAACATAACCAGTATTTTTGCACGATGATTTTTATAGTTATTTAATACTAATCTTCTTTTTTTTGTTTTTCTTAACTCAACCAAATTTTTTTACGAGACACTTTCTTTTTCTCGATTGAATTGAACTATTTTGTACATTCCCAATAATTTCCTCTTAAATAAGGATTCGAACAAATTCGCTGACAAGCGTGTTCTTTCTCGTTGGACATTTAAGTTGATCGATCGGTCGCGCCGGATTGTCGAGCAGATGTGCAACGGAAGCTCGATATATTGCCTTTGCTAATCCACAGCATGGCTGAGGGTGTAATACACCCCTTAGCAAACAGCGCTCAATTTTAACCAACACCTCATACAAGGCGTTCTCGATCAACAGCAGCAAAATAATAGGTCAGCGTTTTTATCATAAATGGTATCAAATAAAAATGAAAGAGAAAAAAGTTATACGGCTTACGTTTACCAATGAAAGAATTGGAAACACCCCAAGATTTGCGAATTATGTAGGCAACATTGTCTTATTGACAATCTTCTGTACTCAAGCATTGCAAACCTAATTACACTGATCTCCTGACGTATCTAAAGACGAAAAGCAATATGAAACATAAAAATATTGATTTGGCACATTTTCGTAGCAAGAATAATAATGAAAATTCAAGAAAAGGAAAATAAATATAGGTTTTTGTTGGCGTCGGTACTATAATCTAAAAAATACAACAATTACTTTTTGGCTGAGAAAAAGTCTCAGAGACTGATAAAAAATCTTATTCGTTTGAAATGCGTTGATATCTCTTGCCAATTATGTGAATGTATCACTTTATATATTCAGAAAAAGTCAGAATTATATAATTAGTACGGTTAAGGAACAACGTGGATCTCAATTATGTATAGTAAATTTATGGAAACGAATAAACAAATATATTTTCTGCTGACGTAAAATGAGATCGCGTATGAAAAATATCGCGCATATCTAGAGATGGGTTAGTTCTATATTATAATGTAACAATGATTCAAGTTTTGCATGATGACCGAGCCACGAAGCAATACAGATTGATTTTACATTTTGCTTTGTAGAACTTTCGTACCTTTTATCCGAATTGCCTTGTATTCTTGTATTTCCCAAGCGCTGATTTTGATCTATTTTACGTTTATACTGTGTAACATATTATTATATATCTGTATATATTATATCCATTGGCTGGTTTGGCAAGTGATCCAGTTTTCCTTTATCAGTAAAAATATATAAAGCAATATTCATCATTGCGTACTCATATGATGTAAATCTGGCATTAGAATTTTTAAAGTATTCTCATAAGGGAACCACAACAACCCAAATACTTTGTTTTCTTTTAAACGTGACAAGTTTGTAGAGGAATTTAACAGAAACATCCGATTTGCAAAAATTAGTGTTATATAAATCAAACATTTCTAAAAAAATTTTGCTTTTAGATCACTGTTTTTTAATTTTTTTTAAACATATTGAAATAACATTGCAATAATCTAGAGAAAACTAAAGTTTTAAATTTCAACTTATTAAAGTTATCTCGGTAAGAATCAATGATCTAAAGAAAGTCTGGAGGATGTTAACATACCATGCTGGTATATAGGCATAAATCAATATGATACTTATGATAAGATATTATACGCAATATAATTCTGAATTTTTTAAGAAGAAATTTATGTGATTTTTTTCGTTACGAAAGGTTAAGAAGATAATTTTTTACAAAAATTTGAATAGTCTTACTTATCTGTAATATCGTTGACAAAGAAAAGTATTAAAAGTCTTAAGAAAGTATCCACCCAAACTCCGATCTCCTCCTAAGTGCTGATTTATTTCGGTTCACACGAGGTATTGCCGAACAACTAGAAGCAGGCAGCAGCGCATGGGGTGGCTTAGCTTTCGGTCTTCAACCGCGGCTTAACATATTCGATCGAGCGGATTGGCAGCGTCCTCTTAAACGACCAGTGCACATTATTCAACTTACCGCGGCCGCTACCACACGTTTGGCTTCTTTGCTTTTTAACGTTAATTCGCACCCTTTTCTCTAATCGTTAACACGCACTCTAAGCTCCATATGCAGACTGAAAGATCCCCAAACTTCGCGGTACTAATTACCGTCTTGATTTAGAAGTTCTTCTGAGTACCCTTCCGCTATCCTCTTTTCGTACATTGGAGGTCCGCGTAATTTTAGCACGTACAATGCAAAACTTATTACTCGAAAAGAAAATTAATGTTAGAACTAATGACGTTAAATATATACCTAGTTCTACCACGCCCGTAAAATTGAGGGATTTTTAATCATGGGTTCTATTGTAACCTTAGTTCATGTATTGGGTGAGCGCAAAGGTTCGTGCGGAGTTTCTTATAATTCCATCTATTGAAACTCCGCACGAACATTTGCACTCAGCCACTAAATAAAAGAATATAACTTAAGAAAAAGAATATTAAATAGAATATTTCACTGATTATTAAAAAAAAAAAAGAAACAAAAACCTTTTCTATCTCAATTTATAGTGTAGCACATTTGATATGCATGAAATATTATTAAGGCACATATCTTACAAATAGACGTTATCTTAAGCGCGGGCGTGGAATATGTTATTTTATTATTTTAGATTAACATTATAATATTATCTTAGATGAACATTTGTAAGAAACATATTTGTTGCTTTCATTACAGTTATAAATCGCTCTGTTTTTGTTGCGCAGTCGAATTTGGCAAGATTTGCATTCACAATGATTTTTTTTGGAGTTTTCTGACGTATGATCCATTGCTTTCGATTCTTGTTGTTGGGAAGAGGGTTCTTTTCTGCAGCAGCTACATTCACTGGCGTTTGGACAATTGAAACAAAAATTGTTTTCCAGTTATATTTTTGTCATAAGTCTCTTTGTATAAAATCCATACATTGACTGCTGTCAAGTTCAAAATATTATAAAATACCTGTAAACGTCATCTACGTTACCCTGCTTTTACGCTATATTTGCGGGCTACTTAGTCAACTATTGTACATCTACTCAGTCATAATTAGAAAAAAGTAGGTCACGTTATAACAGTTGGACTGGAGTTGTTGGAGTTGCCTTATGAACATTATAGTTCATTCAGTGTAGCTTTATATGAAAAATGTACTTGACATTTTTTCAGAAAATGTCTGAAAGTGGTGTATAAATAAATGTAAATAAGTATCGTTGTCCATAATCGCATAAATAGTCCATAAAATACAATAAACCTTCAAATTGTTAAGGCCGTCATTTTGACTGATCTTGGTATAAGTAGGTATAGCTTATACCGATTACAGAAGTTAAAATGACTGAGTTAGAGTTGGAATGGAATATATACCTGTTCATATATTTCATTAAAAGTCGTCATAAAATTCTAGAACAATGCATAAATTATATCAATATTTTCAAACCGATGAATTTGAAAAGCTCAAGAATGACGGTCTTGGTATAGTTTTAGAATTAAATAGACATATATTTATATGCAATTTTTTAATTCATCAGATGTGCCGATTACTTCTAAAATATTATCTTCTTATTCTAGCGTGAGTCTCACTCTCTCTCTCCCTTCTTCAAGTTTCAAGTGTATGGAGCTAGGAAGCTGTCTCGATGCTCTCGAGCACGTGGCATCGAGGTGCGTTTATGATGAGCTTGCAGCTCCTCAATGTTTAGTACACACTTGATCGAGCTCTATCTTTCATGAATTTTGTTGTCGCCTCTTTGCAGAATGTGAAAGTTACACAAAACAATATAAGAATATATAAAATGTTAACAATAAAATAACGTTATTAATATAAGAGACTATAAAAATATGTAAAATATTAATAATATAATAAAATAAGATATGTTAATGTCAAGAATTATAATATTATGTAAAATATTATTCATAATAAACTATGAGCCGCTATAATGTAACCAATATAGTGATCTATCTGTGGAAATTTGTAAAAACGGAAACTAATTATTGTAATATACGTGTAGCTCTCCTACATCACGGCATCCTACAACACAGTTTCGCACTAAAACAGTAAGAAAATTGCGAAAAACTTTGTATAACGCTGTACGAGGTATGATCAAAAAGTGATTATTTATTCTAATACAAAATAATTAAACACAAATTTTAATTTATCAATAAAATAAAATTTCTTATGTATATTTTACTCTATTTTTACTTAACACTAGAATTATCGATGTTAAATACGAGGTGTGATGAAAAAGCAAGGAGACTTTTTGAATTTTGCGGGACACCTACACTCGATTCCCGTTTTTTTTTTTTGCTTATGTTGGTACACTCTTCCCGAACATATGACCACAGTTTCAACTATATAGCATCTTTTGTTTGCGTGTGAGAGGCATTAAGCTTGGACGTGTTTTGCGTGTTCGGCGATTTTTTGCTGTCGAAAACAATCGAGCAAAGAATTTGCACCAAATTTTGTGTAATAAATGGCATTAGATGCTTCAAGACACTGGAAATGTTGACACTGGCATACGGTGAGTGTATTGTGAGTAAAAAAAATGTGTGTATGCGGTACAAGCTCTTCCAAGAAGGCCGAGAAGATGTCCATGACGTTCCACCAAATGTCAATGGCTCACTATTTTCTGCGATTGTCATGGCCTAGTGCATCGGGAGTTTCTACCAAAAGGTCGTGCGGTTAATAAGGAGTATTATCTTGAAGTTACGCGGCGTTTGTGTAAAGCAATACGAAAAAAACGCCCGGAATTATGCAAAAACAATTCATGGATCTTGCATCACGATAACACACCTGCTCATACGTCGTTGCTTGTAAGTGATTTTTTGGGCAAAATTACACCACAATCATGCCTCAGCAACTATATTGATTGGATTTGGTCCTCTGTAATTTTTTTTCTGTTCCCAAAACTGAAAAGACCAATGAAAGATCGGAGATTTGCAACGATTGAGGAGATAAAGACTGCATTACTCGAAGAGTTCAAGGCTATACCAAAAAGTACTTATCAGAAGTGCTTCGAGAATTGGAAAAAGCGCTGGCACGAGTCTATTATATCTGAGGCGGATTACATTGAAGGGGACAACATAAATATTGATGAAGAAATAAATATTTTTTGATAAAAATAAAAAGTCATTTTACTTTTTGATCACACCTCGTAGTTCTACAACATTAGATGACTATGATTTTTGTTTAACACATTTAAAAACTAAATTACCTTAAAATAATGACAGGAAGGAATAATGAACTATATTAGCTTTACATAAAATTGTGTAAATAATTGATAATTTATTCATTTATAACTTTATTCTAATGTCACAACGGAAAGCGTCATTTATTAGTAGAAGAAGTAGACAAAGCGGATTTGATGGAAATGACATCCGAAGTTGTAAATCAAATCGATTGCGAGAAGGATGGTACTGATGGAGATTATGAAATTAATAACTAAACACTACAAAAATTACAAGAAGGCCTAACATTAGCTAAAAATCTTGAATCATTTTTCATGAATGCAAACTCTTCCGTTGAAAGAAATATATAATAATGCAAAAAGAATTAATACCACAACAAATAAGACTCCTCCTAATTTTAAAACAAAATAACCAGAAACATGCTAATAAGTTCAAACAATTAAAATCCAAATTCCATAGCAACTTGAACAAACTAAGAAATCCAACCAGAAAATACATTGAAGAAAATGAAGATATTCTAAAAACACGGGCTAACAAAGAAAGTACTACAATTATGTTAACACAATTTGAATAAATTTAAAAAATGAATAACATGTTACATGATTAAGAAACTTGTCGAGAAAATCTCTAGAAACCCCATGTGAAGAATTGAAGGAGAAATGAATGGTCTCTTCATACGTTGGAAAAGTAAGGACTACACTTCTTTCCAGACTTATCATAACCTCCATAACTCCGATAGCAAATACCAAAAACAGTTTTGTATTCGTAAAAACGATAATGCACACACTGGCAGACACGCATGAGTCAACATGCAAATATCCCATGCCCCGAATTTATTAGTGGTATCAGATTAATATTCAACTCCACATATTTTAAATTCAATAATCAAATATGTGGGCAAAAGTTGGGCTCTCCGATGGGCTCATCCTTATCACTAATTTGGCTGACATAGTGCTGCAAATTTCACTCCTACATTCCATCGTAGATACGTAGACGATATCGTCACTTGTGTTCTGAATTACTCTATTAATTTATTTGTAGATGTTTCCAATTTCATTCCGTTCATAATAGAATTAAATTCACCATTGAAATGGAAAGTAATAAACAAATCAGTTTTCTAGATACCTTACTCATAAATATTAGGAGTAAACATATTTTTAATTGGTATAAGAAATCGACATGCTCCGATCGCATTTTGTATTATCTATCATATCACCCAAAAGAACATAAAGGAGACATTGTAATCAACCTGGTTGATCAAGCTGTCCTATTGTTCGAAAGAAAATTTTACCGTAATAATTTAAAGTATGTATACAAAACTGCAATTATACTCTCAAAGAAAATGGAAATCGAAACATAACGCACAATGGACCCCCATATACTCGTTTCATATGTACATCGGTATTACACACTATCATTTACGACATCTAATTTATCTTAACCCTGTATAATTCCTTGTAATAATGTAGTTAAATATACCTGAAGAGGTCTCGCAATAGAGCCGAAACGTCGCACAGTACAGCCCTACGTGTTCATCTATTTTTACTACTCCACTAAAATTCCACCTGACTTAGATTATATGCTCGTTAAGACCACGTTAACTATATATTTTGTATACAATACAATACCCTTACGAAAAACCACTACCCCCTTTCCACAATGTTTGTTAGAAACATAATACGTAAAAGCAAAGAAGATAAAAGAAACATAATACATGTATTTATAGTCAGAACTATACGGGAATAGAAATCAAAATATCGATAATAACGTAGATACTCCGGACAACACATCATTTTTGATTTTATCATTCCACTCCGGACTATATGATAAATTTGAAGAAATAGGGAAAGAGTTCAACATACGTATTATATTTACACCAAACAACAATTTACCGGATACAATTAAGACTGGAAAAGATTCCTTACATTGCTCAAACGTTGTTTATAGATTTACCTCTCAAGATTGCTCAGCTATGTACATATGTCAAATAAATTACACAAAACTAGAATGAACGAATATAGGAACAACATTAATACCAACAATCTGTAAATAATATCAACACATGGGATTAATCATAATCATAGTATCGATTTTGATAATACTAGAATTCTAGATCGAGAACCCCGTTACAGACGCCGGTTAATTTTAGAAATGGTCTGAATAAAAACCACAGACTACACTCTACACTTACAAAATTATACAATTAGTTTAAACCAAGCGTATGAGGTATTATTCGATAAAATTATATAAAAAAAGAATTCTGTTTTTTTTTACACATCATACACAAACTTAAACTTATGCACTTTTCTGAATCCAAAAGATTGGATTTAGTGCCTTTCTGATGCAGTTTGACTTATGTGCAGAATTTAAAAATCAACGCATTTGTGGCAATCTCTTTGCATACGTACGATATGAACTAGCTCCAGGTGACCTCCTTTTAAAATTATTAACCGATCTACTGTTTGATAAGTCGGTGTTATAGCGAATATCTTATTGTATGGTTTGTCTATCTTTTAACTATAACTTTATCCAGGTAAATTTGACGCTACTTTTATAAATTTAATATTGTTTTTATATAAGAACTGACTCAAACCTTTTGAACTATATTTTAATCGTTTGACCAAACAATTATTTTAAATTCTGTATAATATTTAAATCTTTCTCACACACGTTTTTCACAATAGGGGAGAATGTTATATTGTTAAATTTTATTCTCAACACAAGCTTGGATTTCTACTCTGTGACACCGATTTGACTGACAAATAACCAAGAGTTGACCGACGATCATATTTGACGACTATTGTAACCAAAATTTGTTGGTAAATGTCTGAAGAAGGCGCGGAGCTTGCGTCGAAACGTAACAGTGAAATACATCATCCGTTCGCTGCAAATATAAATTACATACATTCATAAATTATCATTTATGAAAAAATAAGACTTCTGCTATCCATGATGTTATATACGAATATTAATAATACAATTTAACTGTATTATTAATATAACTGTCAATATAAGAAATTGCAATAACGCATAGGCCATTATAATGACGCAACGGAAGAGCTTTAGCCCCAGCAAAGGGAGAGAACATCCCATTTGTAATAAATGGTGTCGGTGTAATAAATAGAAAGAGTGAGACGACCGAGGGGATTTGCTGCGCCCTTTGGAAAGTGATTCTACCCACCGTGCGGTCGGGTTCATTAATTACATCAGGCCACGGTGCAATATGCTAGGAATTTTGGCTACTACGGTCCTGGTAAAAGGGATTTCTATACATAAACGCCTTTGGCCAATATATACGCATAGATGTACATATACATATATATGTACATCTATGCGTATACTGTTAAGGCATTGTAAGGAAACCGATGAAATGCAAGGGGAGCAAAGGGCTCTGGCGCTGGGCACACCTATCCTCACCTTTTTTTTCCAATTTATTCTCAGCACCGACTGCTAAGGTCATTTGGCCTAGGACCTACTGTTTATCATATTCCGTGTCGCGTGGAGTGTATATGCCTCATGCTGAATTTTCCATTCAGGTTATTTAGAATGTTCCTTGCAAAACGAAAGATTAAAACGGAATTGTTTCTTACCAATTATGAAAATCATACGTTAAAAACATAAGTTAAAAACAAATTATAATAGCCTGACGAGATATATCCCGCATGCTTTGAACGAAAATCAAAAATAAGTTCAAACGTAACGAAAAATTGATCCCGCATAGAACCTGTTAATGTAGATTTCGAATCACCAGAGCTACGATATAAATATAACATGCCAAAAATCAGACGTGATGGGCATGATTCGAATTCGAATCTCCAGTGTGCAAGTCTATCTACTACACCTCTGTAGCTATCCCTTATCCCAGTCTTTGATGTTCACCGGGTCTTCACATTTAGGCCGTTGACGTCACAAGTTGCAACGGAGTAGGATTCCCATGCTTATGGGAAATCTAACAACCCCACAATTTACTGTTTCCGTGTATCACGATTCT
The DNA here is from genome assembly GCA_038496175.1 of Ampulex compressa. Classification (NCBI taxonomy): domain Eukaryota; kingdom Metazoa; phylum Arthropoda; class Insecta; order Hymenoptera; family Ampulicidae; genus Ampulex; species Ampulex compressa. The sequence continues at coordinate 11,207 of JBCFXI010003191.1, forward strand.
ATCTATGTGTACGCCAATGCTTTCAGACTCGTTGCTTACTTTGCGCTATCTCTCTCTGTCTCGACACCTGTCATCCACTACCTTTGTCACACGGTTGAATTAGAGTGCGTGACCGCTCAGCGAATAATACGCTTGCCTCGAAAATACGTGTAAGCAAAGGTGTGCGCTTTTTGTTTGACCAATTAAACCCGCGTTCTTCTCATTGATCTTATATATATATATA
>JBCFXI010003192.1:0-11423 GCA_038496175.1 Ampulex compressa
ATATATATATTTAATTATTATACATAAACGTATAACCTAATCAGAGAACAAATACTTTTATCGAGCTTGCAACCTTCATAAATGAGCCCTTCAGTGCACACATCGATTAACTCCACTTTTTGAAAAATCTCAAATTCAAGCGTCAAAGCACTCGGTATAGTCGTAATTTTTTACATTTATAATAACTCTCCTGAATAATAAAGAGTAGATACCATTAAACGGCAAAATTTTATTAATTGAATAATATGTAATTTATTTCAGAAGCCATTTTGATTTTTTTTTTGGCCATTCTTTCTCATTAATCTTATACGCCGTTAGATGAAAGCTATATCTGTATTTACGCATTCTACGTTATATATTTGAATTTATATTACAAAAGGAATTTGGAAAAACAATATACATTGTTTCATCGCGCTTCTCGACTTTTTGTTTTATGGAGTTAATCGATGGATTAATCACTGAACGGCTCAAATAAAGCTTATATTACGTTGTATATATACATATATTATTATATGGATTATATAAATCTTATATTACGTTTTATATATACGTATATTATTACATAGATTGTATGAAGCTTACACACGTTGTACGCATTCTACATTATATATTTGAATTTATATTACAACAGGAATTTGGAAAAAACAATATACATTGTTTCATCGCGCTTCTCGACTTCTTGTTTTATGGAGTTAATCGATGGATTAATCACTGAATGGCTCAAATAAAGCTTATATTACGTTTTATATCTACGTGTATTATTATATGGATTATATCAATCTTATATTACGTTTTATATATACATATATTATTACATGGATTATATAAACCTTATGTTACGTTGTATATATACGTGTATCATTACACAGATTATATGAAGCTTACACACGTTGCACGCATTCTACATTATATATTTGAATTTATATCACAACAGGAATTTGAAACAATAATACACATTATTTTATCGCGCTTCTCGACTTCTCGTTTTATGGAGTTAATCGATGAATTAATCACTGAACGGCTCAAATAAAGCTTATATTGCGTTTTATATATACGTATATTATTACATAGATTATATGAAGCTTATATTACGTTGTATATATACATATATTATTATATGGATTATATAAATCTTATATTACGTTTTATATATACGTATAGTATTACATAGATTGTATGAAGCTTATATTACGTTGTATATATACGTGTATCATTACACAGATTATATGAAGCTTACACACGTTGTACGCATTCTACATTATATATTTGAATTTATATCACAACAGGAATTTGAAACAACAATACACATTGTTTCATGGCGCTTCTCGACTTTTCGTTTTATGGAGTTAATCAATAAAGTTAATCACTGAACGGCTCGAATATCACTACAACATTCACTTACAACGATCCTCAACCTTCACCTTACTCCAATTATCCAGTGGCAGACCGCCATATTCGCAACACCAAAGCACTTCTTCACTTCCAGTTTTCGCTTCCAGTTTCCACTTTGCAGCGACGATCGAGTCAGCAGATCGTCAATAAACGATCGATAATAAATTCCTGAGCGCAGAACGACTTCGGGAGAAGTTGTTCCCACGAATTCCATGTCGCGCCGATATAAACTTTGATTTTACGGGCACGCGCCATCCTTCAGCCGTGTTTACAAAGCCGATGGAACTTCAGACACCCCCCAGGGGAGTTTTACGCTCGAAATTTACGAGGAGGCCATTCTGCATTGGCGAACGACATGCCTGCGCATCGCGACCGGCTTAGCGCTATATCACGGTCTTCGCGGCTTACGTTTTCGGTTTTACGACGATCCGTTTCCCCCCTGGGCGAAATTAAACCCCTCTGCTGGCCGTATTTCATCGATATTTTATATATATATATATATATGCAGCCGAATATATATATATATATATGAGTCGTTTATTTTGAAAGTGGCCTAACTCGATTTATCTTCGAATCGAGATGTTTAAGGGTTCGCGTTTCGATGTATTTGAAGATATGGGCCGTTTATTTTGAAAGTGGTGTAAGTCCATTTTTTGAAAAAAATGAGATATCACGTAATTTATGCTTAATTCAGTGTAAACTCTTTATGCATAACTAGTTGGTATTTAATTTCTTAAAAAATGTCCACGCTTTGTACGATTCAAAATTGGTTGCTAAACGAAATTGCGTAACCATTGATTGTTAAAGTGGTGTAAGTCCAATTTCGATAGACAGGTGGTGAGGTTAGCGGCTACTGCTCTTTACCTTTGTACAATATTCAAAACGCGATTAAAAAACCGATAAGAAGAAAGACTAAGGAAGAAAAAGTCAATTGGTTGGAAATATATTGGATGAGATTTTGCAAAAATGCACCGTATTCTATTTTACGTAAAACATCGATGGAGGAGACAGAATTTAATACTTTGGATTTAAGAATTTAAGATTTAAAACGCCTACATGTCGGAGTAGACCAGCAAAATTGGAAAAAATCGCCCCGACGCCTTTGTATCACGATGCAAGACCTATTACGTACGAAAAATATAAAAATATGAAGCAATTATTACTCTACGTATCTCTTGTATATTATCAATATTTCAAAACACTGCCACACGAAAAACATGAAAAGAGAATACGAATATCTTTTATTAAGTCTAACGATATATAGATATTATTCGTGTTAAAATTAAAAAATACTACTCCTATTTTATTTCTCGTTATTATTTGTAAACAATATTTGATCGATATCAAGTATATTTCAAGTGATATTCGATTTTATATATAGATATTATTCGTGTTAAAATTAAAAAATACTACTCCTATTTTATTTCTCGTTATTATTTGTAAACAATATTTGATCAATATCAAGTATATTTCGAGTGATATTCGATTTTTCAAAATTGAAGTTAAACGATTTATACAACCGAATAATTTTGAAAGTGGTGTAAGTCCATTTGTAGCCCGTAAATATACGTTACTTTAGTTAAATTCGTCTAAAACAAATTCATATAATCAAATTACATATCGATAAATTAGTAAAACCATTGCCACGATCGATAATATTAACCCATATTTTTAAATTAACAAATATGCTAATCTTTCGTTTTCTCGAGACGAGAGAAAATGGACTTACACCACTTTCAAAATAAACGGTCCATATATCGTACAAACTTGTATTACTGAATATTAAAGCGCGCCTCTTCATATTATCTCAATATGTCTCTTCTTAACTCATTACGTGAAAATGTATAAAGACATGATGATTTCGTTTTATTTCCGCGATACGTATATATTCTTTAATCATTTCGATTCTTGATTTTGACAGTTGATTCTGGAATTATTTTCAGGTCGAATCGCGTATTGCGAAAGTAAACCGGAAATCTGTGGGGGAACAAAGACTGCAGTACTGTTCGCGCAATTATTCCCTGCAATTTTTGCGTTCCAGTTATTTCACCTCACTCGATTCCGCTTTATTAAATTTCATTAATCCCCTTGAAATCCATCCTCGCTCTGCAGCCGAATTTTCCGCTTCTTCCGCTTTTGTTTCTAACTTCAGTTCTTTCCAACAGCCGCGCTTTATTTTTATCATTTTTTTCATTTTTCATTTCCGACTCCAGATTCGATTTCTAACGCGACCTTTTTTTCTCCCCCTTTTTAAAACAGTCATTAGCCGCTTCCGCGAAACTCTTTGAGATAACGGAGCCGCTTTATTATCACGCGACAAATTGTCTTTCGTGACCATAAACTTCTTTCGAAATGCGACTGGCATTTTGTCGTGGTAATGCGTTAGTAAATTACTTCCCTGATAGCTTTCGTTATCAATATTCATGGTTTGCTCCTTGCTAAGAGCCAACCGATGCACGTACAATTTCATTTGTCATTAACTTATTCGTCATATATGAGTTTTTCAAATGAAACTCACCCTTTTGCAAGTCAAGCTCTCTTTGCAGATACAAAGTCACCTTTTCGTGAATTGATGTGTGCGTGCGTGCGTGTGTGTGTGTAAAAGATATCTAATAATGTTAATTACATAGAAAGAAATCCAAAATTTTGTTGTAATTCATACAATTACATAATTATAGGTGGAGATGAAATGGTGGTAATTCTATAATAATAATAATTTAAGGAGAATCGTTTATAAACTGAGTTGGATGCACATATGTATATGTATAGTATATATATATATATAATGTCTATAACAATACACCCTGAATTATCGCTATTATTTAATTACTGAATTATCTGCACACAGTTTTCACACCAACTTTTATCTCCGTATGTAATTACGCAATTCCATGAATTATAATTCTACTTTTTTATTCCTTACTATGTAATTAACATTATTCGATGTTTTTTAAATATAATACACATGTAAAAGTACCTGATTTGCAAAATGGTGAATTTAATTTGAAAAACCTATATATACATGATTTTGTACATTTTACTATTGATGTTCTGACTATTTTCTTCAACAAACGATGCCGCATGTTTGCACGATATTTTCTTCGGTAAAACATTTTCTGAAGAGTATCAGTATCGTAAAAATTGAAAGGCGGTTTTTATTTCACTTACTATATGGTCTCTTCCTCGGAGAGGAACTTTTTGAAATAATATTATTCCGCACTGTGCGACAACAAGGAAAAATTTGCAACACAATAAAAATGTTTACGTTAGAATCAATTTTCTGATCAGATCCGGATTTGACTTTGGTGTTGATTTATAAACTTGAATGTCGTTAAGATGCTATAAAATATTTCAATTTAGGACGATATATCGGTGTTTATATGTACGACAAAATTCTTCAAAGGCATTAATAAAGTTGATTCGAATTTTTGTTGTTTTATCGATCATTTCTGTAACTTATAGCGCAATTAATTCTACTATATTAATAAATCCTTCAATTACTGTGTTCAAATATAACAATGCATAATTAGATGTAATAAAATTAAAGACAAACAGTCCAGGAAATACGTGTGTCAAATATTTTAATTTTGAGTAACATCAATGTTGTTTTGAATCACGTAGATTTTAATGGCGTTCACTCAGAAAATATTTATCGATTGTACATTCGCTGAATTTATCAATTATTACAAAATGGCTGAGATATGCATGAAAGATATTTTTAGCCGTTTCTACACAGCGGATGTTACTTTGTTGCGCTATTATACATTTCTGCAATTTATGACATAATTATTTTTGCTATATATATTAATCGTTCAATTACCGCGTTAAAATCTAAAACAACATAATTGCATATAATAAAATTAAAACTCAATTCCAGGAAATGTGTGTATCGAATATTTTAATTTTAAATGACATCAATGTTTGAATCACGTAGTTGTTAATCGCGTTCAATCAGAAAATATTTATCTATATTATATACATATATATATACATATATACATATCTACATATAATTTAGTCTATAAACGATTATTATTATTATCCTTTATTTATATTGTTATTAAATTACTGAATTATTTGCACAAGGGTTTTCATGCATACCTTCATCTCCATATGTATTCGTGTATTGTATGAATTATAATAAAATTGTTGATTTCTTATTACGTAATCAACATTATTTGATGTATTTTAAATATAATATATATGTAAAAGCACTTAATTGACAAAAGGATGAATTTAATTTGAAAAACCTGTATCGCACTCGTTATAGGACGATTACTCGAGTTTCTATTGGACAATAAATGGCGGCACATTTGTATCCATCAAAATTTTAAACCGCGAGACGTGACATAATCAATCGGGGACAATGGCACTTCTGACAGGAGATATCTGACACGTTTATCAATTATAATAATATTTTTGATTTTCTACTACGTAATCAAGATTATTTTCCGTATTTTAAATATAATATATATCAAGCATCAATATATATCGCGCATTAAATGTAATATATATCAAGCATAATATATATCAAAGTAAGTCAAAGCACTTGATTTTTAGAAGCGTGAATTTCATTTGCAAATCATCGAATATTTCGATAAATACATCGAAATTTCAATTTTGAATAACATCAATGCTATTATGGATCACGTAGTTGTTAATGGCGCTCGATCGGAAAGTATTCCTATTCGCTGAATTCGTCGACTATTTGAAGATACCAAAATCAGTTCGTCTATTTAAATATTAGAGAATATTAAAAATGGACGAAATAAATGCACCAAGAATATTTCCAGCGTTTCTATGCGTCGCATATTAGTTTTTCCCCCACCACTTTATTTACATAGTTCCGATCGTTGCGTTCATTAGTCGTGAGTTTATTTTCTTGGAGTTCGCCAAGCAGCGTTTGCTCGAACTCCGCGCTCTTTGAAGTTTCCAACGCTTTGCGCATGCGCAAATCGTTAATTTATTTGTCTTCCTCCTTTTGATAAACGGTTGACAGGCAAGGAGCTGGTGTTTTGTTTGTCACTGAAAATAATGGTTGTTCCTCGCAAAAATATTAAATCTCTTGGTATAGCTCTTATATAAGCGCCGATTTTGGAAAGAAAATAGCGGAATCCGCTGCACGGCACGATTATATAAAGCGATTAACGCGTCTTTTAGACTTCTTTATCCTTATTTTGCTTTTAATATTTGGTGTACTTGTAACTGTAACTTTTAATATTACCTTTACGACTTTTGATATTTTTTTTTTATGCGCTTCTGACCGTTAAAATTTTGTTTAATGTAAGGATGCTGATGTAATGCGACGCTGTCTGTTTTTACAACAAATTTCTTCAGTGATTCTTTAGCGCAGAGAAATTTACATGTTTTGGTAAAGAAATGGAACAATCTTACTTATATTATTCAAAATAAGCATCTATTGAACAGAAAATACATTTCTACGTGACATTGTTCTAAGCTTTTCGAATTATAATTTAGGAATATCAAACAGCTGCTTCAGAATTTTTGAAAAAAATACTCAACTGATTTGCACTCAATGCTACAAATAAATTTGATTGTTCTTGTATTAGAAACAGTATTTACTAATATAAATTATGTCCAATATCCATTAATATAAAGTTAATATAAATTATTATAAAGTAATAAAAAGTACAATAGGCTTAAAATAATCAAAATACGACATAATATTCGTACTATGAAACACAGATGCGATTTAAAATATGCTTCATATTGAATACACTCTATATGCATTGCATATTGAAAACACATATGTAATTCAGACGTGCACCTATCAACAATAAATTACGAATCATATTAAGAAGAAAACAACTCAAACGATAAGCTCCTTTTAAACAACCAAAAACAAACATAGTCGATGATAAATCACGCAAAACTAATACTTTTTAACTTAATTTTGATACGATATTTGAGCCGTTTATTTTGAAAATGACCTAAGTCTAATTATATTCAAATCGAGGTATTTAAGAGTTTGCGGTCCAATGAAATTAAAAATATATGTATAGATTGTCAATTTGTTACACGACTTAAGTGTATCTGAGAATTAAATTTACAATTCTAATTAAAATAATATAAATTATTAAGCGGATAATGTGTTTTTTTTTGCAACAGATGGAGTTAAGCTATTTTCAAAATTAACAAATGCATTTATTGTAAATTGTAAAAGAGTCAAATTTCATTCGACATGATTTTAAATGCTTCAAATTGGAAAACGATGCTCCATTTGTTTTATATTTCTTTACTATACTTAAACAATTCATGAATTCAGGAAATCTAACTAGATTACATAACAATTAATTGCTTATCTACATTTTCAGTATGCGGAACAAATTTGAAAAAAGCCTAGTGCTCTTATCATATATATCACATATCATAATTTCCTTATAATTCATTCATCAGTTCATCGCATCCTTATATTTCATTCATCAGTTCATCATATCCTTATATTTCACCAATCAAATTCCCCTTATATTTCTATAAACCGCTGTCAATTCAATACCAAATAACTAAAACACAATTCAATACTAAATAATAAATACTAATATATCTAAAATGATCGTATCGCCTGAATATATACTTAATCGCAAAATCTTCTTTACGCCAACTAACTCAATGTTGTACATATTACTAAAGTAAGTGAAAAATAATTGACAAATGGACATATATCATATATATCACATATCATAATTTCCTTATATTTCATTCATCAGTTCATCATATCCTTATATCTCACCGCTCTAATTCGTATTCTCTTTTCATGTTTTTCGCGTGGCAGTGTTTTGAAATATTGATAATATACAAGAGATACGTAAAGTAATAATCGCTCCATATTTTTATATTTTTCGTACGTAATAGGTCTTGCATCGTGATACAAAGGCGTCTGGGCGATTTTTTCAAATTTTTCTGGTCTACTCCGACATGTAGGCGTTTTAAATCTCAAATTCTTAAATCCAAAGTATTAAATTCTGTCTCCTCCATCGATGTTTTACGTAAAATAGAATACGGTGCATTTTTGCAAAATCTCATCCAATATATTTCCAACCAATTTACTTTTTCTTCCTTAGTCTTTCTTCTTATCGGTTTTTTAATCGCGTTTTGAATATTGTACAAAGGTAAAAAGCAGTAGCCACTAACCTCACCATCTGTCTATCGAAATTGGACTTACACCACTTTCGTAATCAATGGTTACGCAATTTCATTTAGCAACCAATTTTGAATCGTACAAAGCATGGCCATTTTTAAAGAAATTAAATACCAACTAGTTATGCATAAAGAGTTTACACTAAATTAAGCATAAATTACGTGATATCTCATTTTTTTCAAAAAATGGACTTACACCACTTTCAAAATAAACGGTCCATATATCACACATCATAATTTCTTTATATTTCTATAAACCGCTGTCAGTTCAATACTAAATAATATATACTAATATATCTAAAATGATCGTATCTTCCGAATATATACTTAATCACAAAATCTTCTTTACGCCAACTAACTTAATGTTGTACACATTACTAATGTAAGTGAAAAATAATCGACAAATAGATTCAAGCCACGCGCACATCGCGAGAAACAAAAACCCTCTCCCTTCGATATTCAACCCTACCAATAAATACTCAATCGTTGGCGCGGTTAGTGTTTCTCAGAAACCGATATACTGCATTATTGCCTATAAATTTCCTCACATCTATATCCAGACTTTACGACGCTCCCCGTATTACGAGTTCCTGCATATTACCAACCTTTACTCCATATCCGGCGCCAGGCGCGAAAGGGTTAACGTGTTAATCTTGGCCCGATAAAATATTTCAGTCCCATGGCCGGCTGCTCGGCCATGGCCCACTAAATTCGAAGGCGAGCTCGAACACGTAAGGGTTATGTACTCAGCAACACGGAGAAGCAGTGGCGGATTTACTGATTCAGGGGCCCCTCGCTATCATATAATCGACTCTTCGTTCTTCTTTTTATTAATCTCGATTACTCATTTTTCTTCCTTTATTAGCCCTTTGCACTCGAGGCCTTTTTCGCTTGCGCGAACCAGCAACTCGAGACAATTTCGGCCAAATTAGGGAAACATTTTACAAGTACCATAAAGTCATTTATAACCGACGTTATTCCTTGACCAATATTCTTATAAATTGGCCAACGACATTGTGCCTATATTGATTGTATTTCGGCCAAATTAGGGAAACATTTTACAAGTACCATAAAGTCATTTATAACCGACGTTATTCCTTGACCAATATTCTTATAAATTGGCCAACGACATTGTGCCTATATTGATTGTCACAGCGATAAATGCCTAGAATTCTGCGTTGTTCACGTCACGCCAGTTTCGCCATATCGAGCTTGCAGATAGCGTTTTCCTTTCCAATTTTTGTTTTATATATATATATTGGTTTCACGCATAATTTTTTTTTTTACGAAGGTATTGGTAAAAAGCGGTTTGAAAAAATACATTGGTTCGTTTATATTAGAAACAATTCGAGTTACAAAAGACTGTAACACCGTAGCCTGGTTGCGCTAATGATCGATGCCGCTAAAATCGTATGCAACGACAACAATGACCGTAGCCTCGTTGCTCGAGTTGTAATATACAGCTCTTTCTTTCCACGTATTGAGTTACGACTAAGGTCGTAACATATGACACTTCAAATCGGCCGAAAGCATCATCGGCCCTTCGCGTGTTGATACTTAAAATCGGCCGGGCGCCGTATAGGCGCCGCTCGAGTTGCCGCGTCAAACCGGCCGGGCGCCGGATCGGCGCCGCTCGAGTGCAAAGGCTTAAATTCCTTTTCTTTTTATTAGGTCGTTTGAACGCGGCGAAGCGCTATTGCTTTTCTCCGAAAATTCGGAGTTGTTGTTTGTTGCTATAATTTTTGCAGTAATCGAGAGGAATTGTATTTTTATTAATATCCTTCGATTGTGGTTTTTGGTAATGTAAGAATTGATAATTGTCTTTACTTTTGATCCCTTGGTGTATGAATAAAATGTTGTTTGATGCGCCTGAAATATATATTTTGATTTGGCGCGACTGTACGGTTATGCGCGAGCTAAGAAGGAAATTGTTTTATTTTGATAAATCTGATGAAATGTTATATACGTATCTCGATGTAAAAGGATTTTTCAAATAGTGGAAAAAAAAAGTTTAAAATATTTTTGTTAGCATGACGCCAAACGCTTATATAATACATTTCAAATATTATTTGGAAAAATATATCAAAATTATACATTTCATATATTGTTTAATATACATTTTTTTATTTGTTTTTTTATTTGTTTCTTTTCATATATTGTTTAATATACATTCATTTTTTTCATATATTGTTATAATATACATTTCAAATATTGTTTGGAAAAATTATTGCAAAATCAATAATTTACATACCTTCATCCCCACATTAGATTACAATTTACTTCGAGTTTTATTGAAGCTATAAAGAAATGATGCTTAGTAAAATAATAAGTGAGAATAAAAAACATTTCTGTTGGTAAAAATTACTGTTTATATAATAATTGGAGTTAATTATAACCGTTTTATTATAAAAAAAAAAAATACTTTTAGCGCAAAAACTCACGCACTTTTGGCATATACGCAAGAAAATTCTTCAGCACTCAAACGATCAATTATTAATTTCTATTAATTACTTAATCATCAATTTTCTATAATTTATTAATTAATTACATGTTTTATTATTTATTAATTTTCACACCTACCAAGAACATTTGGAGTGGGACATACTGTTTTTAATGTGAATTCCAAACCACCAGAAGTACAGTATACATTCTTCTAAGCAACTTCTTGCTCGAAATTGTATACATCTTGAAATAACTGATCCTTGCTGGCAATGATCAGTTACTGCGGTATACATATATAGAAAAGGACCAGAGGTGAGGATCGAGATTCGAACTCGTATTTCTCGCATAGAAGTTCAAGTCTCAATCCGGTAAAGGTTTTTCGAAATAAATTCACCCTTTTGCAAATGAACTGGACCCTTTTGAAAATTAAG
>JBCFXI010003193.1:0-11385 GCA_038496175.1 Ampulex compressa
TATATATAACTAAAACTAATGCATAATGATTATAAAGCAGTTGAACAACAAGTTCATAAATTTAATGTATGAAAGACGTGCTGTCAGTAGTCATCACAGGCCGGATGACGGCCCCATTAACTGGGGCAGGGGGAGGGGAACACCACCGAAAAACCTTATCGATGTTCGTACCTTATCGACCCCCTGTCGATCCACCTCCTCTCTACCTTACCAATCATCCCCTGCTGATTCATTCGCTTCCAATATAGCTGACAACCCTCTGTCGATCAATCCATGTCCAACATGGCCGACCACCAGCTGCTGATCTACGCTCTCCCGTTCACCTCCCTGACAATCCCCATGTTCTATCTCCTAATTATTTCCGTAGGTGAGCCTTGATGATCGTTATCGTGTATTATTATCGTCGTCATCGTTGAGGTCCAGCACGGGCCGACCAACTCAGGTAAGTACTGAATCGTTAAGTGTAATATACATAAGCGCTCTTCGATGGTTGGCACGACGGTCCTCTATCATGATTTGAATATATAAATTTATTATTTTTACTCGCGATTTGCTTAGAGATTTCCAATATGCCTATCAATAAGTTTGACGCTTCGTTAAAACAAAGTGAACAAAAAACATCATTTCGCTTATCATCATCCTTCAGGAATTGTACATACAATAATGCATTGTGTGTAGAGAGCGATTTATACAGCTCGCGAGAGAAGGAAATTAGGTACGGCGCGAGTCTTAAGGTGAGAAGTGCTGTCGCAACAGTGTTAAAGAGTATTTTAGAAAAACACGTTGAAAATTTCATTACTCATATTATCCCGAATATTATGCATTCGGTAAATGCAAATGTTAAGAATAAAATCGTGATAATTATTCAGGATTCGGAGAAATCAAAACTTCGTTCAGTGGATAGTCTTAAAAAAAAAATAAATATAGGATTGCGGCCAGTGATTAGAAATAAAGTGATAGCGCTTGTGGATATACTTAAGAAACTGATTGCTTTGGAGCGTGCTAAAGTGATACAAGAATTTAATCGTAAAATCGCTTTTGTCACCGATGAAATGCAGCACCATGTGAATGATCTAAAATCCGCTATTCATGAAAACAATCCATAAAAGGAGAGAGGGAAGGCCGTTGGGAAAAGGGTTGTTGTATGTATCACTTTCCCTCTATATATTTTTGCGCCCGGGGGTGCTTGCCCTTCATTCCATATTGTAGAAATGGTTGAACACGTAACCCTAACGTAACGTATAACACGAAGAGCTGCTTATTCCAATAATCAGGGAACAGAGCAAGACACGCCCGACCGCTTCCGGGCTTCCGAGATAATCGTCTCTTATAAACAACGTTCCATTGTTCTTTGGTCGCCGAAGTGGACCCTCCATTCACCAGGCCTCGGGTTGCAACAGTATTATTAACCCTTTGCACTCGAGCGGTGAGTCTCACTCACCATGTGATTTAATGCCACAACTCGAGAGGTGATCGTCGCTCACCACTTCGTTCGCTGCGGTAATTCGATCCGCAGCGGTGACTGTTTACGTTTTGTTTCTTCGACGCGGGTTCCTACGCTCTTTGTGGGTAAACCAATGAAGTGTAAAATGGTATCCCTTCAAACGGAGATAAGGGTTTCTTATCTGAAATTAGTGCGCAACCACGAACCGGACTGCATTTTCAGTCTCAGTTCGAACTTGACAGCTGTGGCGAAAAGACTAGAAAAGTTGAAGTTTCTGACCCCTATCACCATGGAAGGTAGTAGTGAAATAAGCTCGAGTGAAGATAACTTTGATTTGGAGTCGCTAAACGAGGAAATTACAGCTATATTCGCAAGGGTTGACGATAGAGAGAACGCAAGCAGTGATGATGATAGCGATGAAGTGAGGGGTGTAAGAAGACGAAAGATTCGAAAAATAGACAGTGAAATTGACAATGATAATGATGCTGCAGAGGAGCCACGATCCGACAGTTCTGAATGGATTAGTTGTCCAGAATCAGAAGAAATACCCTCAAGAATACCGTTTATAGCCGGCAATACTCCTGTAGGACCGCACGTACATGCAGACAAGAAAGAACCGTTGGACTTTTTCAAACTGTTTTTTACGGATGAACTCGTGAATGAAATCGTTACTGAAACAAATAATTAGGCTAGAAGAAAGTTAGAGAACAAAACGCTATCACAGCATTCGATATGGCAAAATTGGCACAGTGTGACTACCGAAGAAATGTGGGCATTTATTGGCGTGATACTAAATATGGGGACAATGCCGTTGGCGAATTTGCAAGAGTACTGGTCACGCGATCATGTCAGCTACATTCCTTTTTATTCAAATATATTTACTAGAGACAGATTCAACCAAATTTTTTGGATGCTTCATCTAAAAACAATCCCAACAACAAATGCATGTCAAAGAACACATTTGCAGCTAGTAAGCTGCTTTCTTGAGTATATCGATTCCAAATTTTTGAGGTATTTTACACCGAGTGAAGAAATTTGTGTGGATGAGTTCACTATAAAATTCAAAGGTCGGGTTTCATTTATTACTTATAATCCGAAAAAGCCAACTAAATGGGGTATTAGAGTTTACATAATGGCAGACGCAAATACTGGCTATATTTGTAGTATTCTTCCTTACTATGGAAGTATTACCACAGAGAAATTGGTGAGGCCCGACCTTCCGATATCTGCAAGAATACCGCTGCACCTTTATACGATGCTCCTGGAAAGAGTGCCTGGTAGCCAAGGACACCATATGTTCACCGATCGGTGATACACCAGCTTTATGTTGGCTGAGGAGTTATTCAAATTGAAATGCCATTTGACAGGAACAATCCTAGTGCATAGGAAGCATTTACCAACCGAAATTAAAAAACCAAAGTTTGGCACGAAATCAACAGTAGCATTCCGCAAAGGAAATACCTTAGTCTTATCATGGAAAGACAAGAGGGTTGTCACGTGCTTGACAAATTGAAATAATGCGGGAATAAGTTGTGTGAGAAGAATATTACGAGGTGGTGTTGAAGTTACCATCAAGAAGCCTAATGTTGTAATAAATTACACAAAACATGTGGGAGGTGTCGATCGTGCAGATCAATTAGCCGCAACGTACTGTTTCTTACGAAAATCATTGAAATGGTGGCGTAAATTGTTTTTTTGGGGCCTGGAAATTTGCTCAATAAATTCATATATACTCTATAAAATGACTAAGCAGCAGAGAAGAGAACAGCCGCTTTCTCACTTGCGGCATGTGAAATCCTTAGTTCGGCAATTGACGGGAGATTTTTGTCAGACGCGTGCTCGACCTTCAACTTCAACCTCCAGTTCTGAAAACATCCGCTTAGATGGAAAGCTGCATATCATTCTAACAGGAGTTAGGAAGGATTGCAAAGTCTGCTCTCAAAGAACTCAACATGGCAAAAGGCATCAAACAACATACTATTGTGATACTTGTCCCGAAAAGCCCGGCATACATCTCGGCAATTGTTTCATAAAATATCATACAAAGAAAAATTACAAGGACTAATGCTTATGAAATTATCTTAGTAAACCTGTAAACAAACATTAAATATTAAAATATAATAGTTTTATTTGTTACTTTGTGTGTGTAATCATTTTACGTTAGAGGTAGTAAATACACCAAATACCGCTGCGAAACGTCTCGAGTTGCTGGTTCGCCTGCGCGGTAACGGCCTCGAGTGCAAAGGGTTAAAAGGGGGTATTTATCAGTTATCGAAAATAAGCCATCCTAGCAAGGTGTTTATTGTCACGATCTAACGTTTTTACCAATTTTTAAGTATTGTTTTACGATAAAGAAGTCTACGGTTTCGGGTTAAATGTGTC
This sequence comes from Ampulex compressa, assembly GCA_038496175.1. Taxonomy (NCBI): domain Eukaryota; kingdom Metazoa; phylum Arthropoda; class Insecta; order Hymenoptera; family Ampulicidae; genus Ampulex; species Ampulex compressa. The sequence continues at coordinate 3,827 of JBCFXI010003193.1, forward strand.
TACGCGACACTCCCCTGGGATGATGCAGATCTATTAATGACTTTTGGCGAATCTTTCGAGGGATTCGATAAATTCCTTAACGAAGTAACCGTAAGGGTGAGGGTGTTCAATGAACGGAGACGGATGCAGCATGTTGCCTTCTGCGAGGAGGTCATCCTTCTGCGAGGAGGTCGTAGCCGCCAAGGAGCATGCCGAGAGGGCTTGTGTGCGCGTTGAACGTCGCAACTCCGAAGAGAACCTGCCCATCTCGAAGCGGGGGAGCCTGCGCACCCGAAGCGAGCATCGGGCCTGGCAGCTGGAGCTGCAGAGGGCTGAGGAGGAACGCGCATGAAGAGGAGCGACAGGGGACGCGTGAGCAGAGGAGCTGGGGAGGGGCTGAGTTGACCCCCCCCCCGCCCCCCCATCCCGGGGAGAGCGCGTCTCCCGTCCTGCCCTGAGGCGAATCGGACAGGGTGTCTTTTGAAGGTCTCCCCACCTTAAAAAAAAAAAAGATGCAGCATGTTGAGGGTGATTCTCAACGGCGACGAAATCTTCTTCACTAATAAAGGTCTTTAATGATTTTCTAAATTTAAGATAAAGTCTTTTAATCTCGGGTTTCTGTTCACCGCGCACCTTCCACCTCAAACGTCTACACATCAAACCAATCGTATCGTTTGGTGTCCGCCGATACGCAAGTGAGTGCACTTCAAGCTTTGAGAAAACGATTTTGGATCAGGACGAATCATAAATTTTGTTGGGTTTTTCAACACGCAGACAAGTGCGCCTTGGATTCTCCGGCTAATCCGATTGCAAAAGAAAAATGTGAGTTGGAGGTTTCACATATTTCAATCCTCTCGATACGCAAGCGAGTGCGCCTCAGATTGCTCAGGAAATACCTTAAAATGTATACCGTATGTTTTATTATGACTCTACACCTTAGGTGGTGTGGTAGTCTGGTTAGGTTAAGCAATTAATCTTTCGTTTAATGGAAGGAAAATGAACTCACGTCAATTTAAGGGAAAAAGCCAGACCGACATAAAAAAAAACCCTTTTCATTGCTTTACAATTGATCAGTGTATGTTGGGCAGCGCACCCGATCACGTAACCGACGCTGATTGTACGAGATGGTCGTCGCGACCGACGCTATCATACAAGATGGTCGTCGCAACAAGATGGTCGCTGCAGCCGACGCTATATTTCTGGTTGGTTGCTACAGCCGATGCTATCTTAGATGCTTAACGCAGTGCGGTCAGAAGCGTCCACTCGCACGAGAATACTCAACACGCCTTTGCCACTTTTATAATAATTCGCCGTGGCACAACACGCACGCATTCAAGTAAATAGCCCTAAACGGGCAGCTTGATTTGCCGTGATGGGAACAATTCACCTGGACAAAGAGTAACGGTTAGATAAATTAGTGCTACGACTAGCTGTTGCGCGGAACGTCCGTTCACTTTCGATAGTCTTAGACTACTGCCCCGTCGAAGACGCGCTTTTTGGCGGCGAAGCCGAGTTATCGTCGAAGACGCACATGTTTTGTTTTTACGTCGCTTGCGCGCGAACAACCCCCGCCCTCTCGTCTTTTTGACGGTGGGGGAGATAACTTGCGGCGCCTTAAGGCCCGCTTCACGTCTTCCATGAGCGTAGTGATGCGACACCGTAGCTCTGCTGGTTCGGAACCCACCTTAAACAGTAGATCCTAGGCCAAATGACCTTAGCAGTCGGTGCTGAAAAATAAATTTCGAAAAAAAAATACCTTCGAACTTATGATCCGTGGAGAAAAACCCAGTAGACAAATGCTTTACAAAAATGTTTGAATCTTACTCGTATAAATTTTTGTATCAGGGAGATCGAGAATGATCACAAATCTTAATTATCCATGAGAAGCGTACTCAACAAAAATCAGGATAATAGCGTGGATTGTCCCCAAAAAGCCCGATATATATACAGGGGATTTTTACCCCTTCTCAAAGAAAATTCTCATGGTGAGACGAAGTCCTGCCTGTCCCATATTTTGCTCGCGTCTTGCCCGTGTTTATTGAAGGTTCCTGACGGTCCTAAAATTTTTACCCTTTTGTTATAGTAAAAAGTAATATTGGGGGCAACCGACTCACAGATGTGAAATTTCACTTTGGTTTATGTCCCGACTTCCCTTCTTTTCCTAAAGATTTCTTTCCTAAAGATTCTTTTTCTAAAGATCGTTATATGCTTTGTAATAGCCTTATGTTTGGTTATAAAATATCGTTACTGCAAATTCAACAAAATATTTCCCGAGGTTGAGGATCTTCACGCGGATAGTGGCAACTGTACATTCATCAAGATTGAATTATTGAGGAGGTTCTTCATTGAAAATGGCTATAGGAGAGATACTGTAATACTTTTGAGCGATTTCTTTTCCCATTGTCCGCAAATAATGGAATTGAGATACAGCTTATACTTGTAGAATAGTGGGAGATCATAGAGCATCATGAGGAGAACATCAAATGATATTTTACAAATATACACGTTGTCGATCAATTTGAAATCTCCGAATCGATAATTACATCATTTGACACTTACATCGCAGAAAGGTTTGTATATTTGCGTTATACGGATTTATCGACAAGTCTATGCATACCGAAACAATATAAAATTTCTGCTTTCTTTAACCGCATACATTGAAGCGGTTTGCACCATGTATAACACAAAAGTACCCCGCATATCATAGGTTACCCGTGCTATATGTGAAACTTTGTACTAAATGTTCTAAGTTTATTAAATGATCTTGATATATGAGAACTGTCCCATTTTCAGTCAGTTCCCGAAAAATTATATTAATATATTTTTGGAATACGGACGGCGAGTTCGTAGGATCAAACGGATCTTTAAGAAATTCAAAATATTCATCCGAAACAACAAACGTATATTTACGTATATTTAGGACTTTCTTCCTCACTGGAAACATGAAAAATTCGTTCCTGAGTTCTATTGTACTGAAAAATGCCGCACCTTGCAGTTGATGCAACTGATCTTTGTTCAACGGCAGTGGGTATCGATTCCTAATAATCTTTTTGTTTAAGGCTCTGTAATCCACATAGAGTCGCATATCGCAGTTTTTTTTCTTGGTTAGCATTGTGGGACTCGTGTATTCCAACATATTGGGCCGTACTATTCCATCTCCTAATCAAGCCTATACTTGATCGCTCACTTACGTATCCTTGGCGAATGCAAACCGTAGAGGTGGCTGATGCATTGATGGTTCATGTTTGAGAATAATTCTTTTTTTCACGTTTGTTTGTCGGTTTTTCTGAGGCTGATATACTCGCTCCATTCAACGTTGCTTGTTGCTCTGCCATTTTGGTGGTTGTATCATTTTCGGCATAATGTGACTTTCACTTGCGCACTACGATATTCACTCGGATCTAGGACGAGTCCACAGAATTAGTAGGATTGAGGGGGAAGAACAAAACGAGACGTATGAAAATACTAACGTTTAACCTTTTAGGTACAACGAGCCACTATAGTGTGATTCGCGGACGTCATCTCTCAGGATGATGCGCTACTTTAGTAGTTTTCGCGGATGTCATCTTTCAGAACGACGCGTCACTACAATAGTTTTCGTCGATGTTATCTTTCAGAACGACGCGCCACTAGAGTAGCTCACTCTAGTAGCTCATTCGCACACCGTTTGAATTAAATAGTCGTCTTTATATGCATTGCTTTAAACTTCTTTTGTCTTCACATCAATTTAAAACAGTGTTAACAGTTGCAACAATTTTACAATGTGTGCTATGAAAAGAATTCAAAACAGTTAAGGAGAATAAATACAAAGAATTCTGATAGAACAGTGGTAACATATTATGCTGATTGTATTGGTTTATTTTCTTTCTTTTCGTATACAGTGCTTCAATGTCATTCATCGCAATATGCACTGATAAAATGCATATTTTTCACGCATTGATAACATTATTTTGATATGTTCTATATGCCATTAATTTCTTCAAACCATTATAATACATTGGTGCAAGCTACATATGTCGGTGAGCTGCAAGGGGAATATCCCTCCTCGACAACAGAAACGGTTAACGTGCATATGCTACCCCTATTGCGCTTTTTGGCATCGAGCGAAGAAGCAAAGGATCCATTCATAGATCGGCATTTGGTTTTCAGTAAAGAGTTAAATCAGCAGCGTTTAATAGAGCTATTGAAATTTCGAATAAAACGTAGAGTTCAGATCACGCGTCGAATATAGAAGTTTTGGAAAATTAGTAGACGATAAACGACAAATAGCTAAGACAAATCGACTTTCGGGTATGAAGCAAAACCGCTAGTTTCCGCAGTCATTACGAGCGCCTCAAACCGAGGCGTCGTGTGTACAAATCACACCACTGCACTGTTCTTACTAAATTTTCAAAATTCCTGCTGATCCGTGTAACAATATCAAGTTTAAAGTTAAATTAGATCGGGAGAACTGTTATGGAAAATGCTCAAAGTTCACTGGACGGACTGGGGACAGCCCTCGGGAGCGAAAATGGAAGGGAAAAGAGCAAAGGAAGAGGAAATAAACTCAATAGAAATAGCATCGTGTATTCTCGGAATCTCGAATACAAAAACTCTGTCGCACTTCTAGGAATTAGACAAAGGAACTAGTATGCGGGTAATCGATGACCCGCTACCTGCCTCGGCGCACACACAGAAAATTTGCGGAATGTGCGAACCAATTATAGCCTAGGAATTCTGGTACGGTCCAATGACCGAACTGTTACCGGCGGGATGCAACGCGTATTTGCTAAATCGGCGGTACTCGCACGAGAGGAAAGGGAAGCGTGCAGGGGTGAAGAGACCACTCTCCTAAGGACCTCCGTTTCGTAAACAGAGCGACAGTATGAATGTGTGTGTCCATAACAGAACCAAACCGCTAAAGTTCGAGTATTATCACGGTTTCGTAGGAGATTATTTCCGTAGTAATAATCTTTTTTCTTTATTTCAGGAAGAATCCTCTTTCTGAAACCCTTTCCGCGACTCTAAAGCCTACATATTCTCAGGAACAAGATCTTAGCTCAGTTCGCATACGTGCGTTCTCCCCGACGATCTTCCGCCCTGTTAGTGCACGCACGCAGGTGCTCTGTATACTCGGGAAGAAAATTTCGGTCAAGCTTGCATTCGTGCGTCCTTAAAGAAATCGTCCGACCTGCCTGTACAATGAGAAGCATTCCTTTCTACACGCCAAAATGAATAATTCCCGAAAAGTCTTTTACATACATCGTCGTTGTTTTATCATTCTTGGGGAGGAATGAGAACACGAGGCGTTAAGACTTTTTCTCAATTTATTCGAATGTTTCCAACGAATATCTGTCGACGCCTTGCACGCTGGATCTGGCTGCTCGTTGAACCAATAGTCCGTCGTGTGCGTTGACGCTTGAGAGAAAAACAGGCATGTTTATTTCTCTCTCTCGTATCCGCGATCAACCCTTAACCCGGCAAGAAGGCCATGTTGCGTGTGTCCATGGTTGGACGAGTGTCGCTGGATAGCTATTTGTGGGCGATCTTTCACGTGAGAAACTGCTGCTCCCAGTAATGGTGTCATTCAGTGAAATAAACTTCTGCGATTGAGATGATGAATGGCCACCTCTAGACTGAGAGGTTGCCTATCGAATAGTATTACAGTGTCGTTGATAGAATTGCTCGATACGAATCTTAGCTACCTCTAGATTGAGGGATCGCCTATCGGTGTGTATTCGTGTGATGTTCGACTAAAAGTGTTTTGTTTGTTGGAAGGACGTTGCTTATTTAACTGGCATTGAAGATGACAGTTAGGTGGGGCGGTCCTGCAAGGGTAGGGCTGACGGTCCTGTTAAACGTTTTTCGCGTTTGTTAATTAACCCTTACCTGAGCAAGCATTTGTTCACCAGATGTTTTATGGTGATTTTGACCAGGTCCTTGTCTAGTCACCCTTTGCTTGAGTTTTCTACAGAGTAATAAAACATCTGGTGACTACTCGCTCAGGTATACCTCACCGTTAATGCCCCAAGCAGTAACAATATCTATAACAGATAGACACGTACATAAATTCCGCGGATCGTTATAACACGTAAGAAATAGTGGCAAGGCAATAACGTTAAGCTTTGCAATAGCAAACGCTGATACGTTTCTGTTTATCCAACAAGCCTTGAATACCACACATTGAACAGCTATCATTTTTGTCCATTACCTACTTAACCTATTAGGCCTTGATTCAGACAAAAGAAGACGGTATAGGAAATAAATATGAATATGACTCTTAGATACGTAACAGGTATGGTCTGTATTCTTCTCGAAACTTTTCTTGTATATTATGCTAAATTCAAGTGCAAATGGCGTATGGTATGTGGGCGGGGGGGGGATGATGCGCAAACCTTGCTATGACTTTCAGATGGTAATACTTAATGACATAGAAAAAAGAAGTTTAAATCTACATCGATATACATAAACAATGTGCAGATCTTGTTACGACTGGTGGGTGGTTATATTTTAGAGTGTAGCGTAAATAAAAAAATGTTAATGATCGACCTGCTGCTGTTCTTAATTCGAACCTTTTTTTCTTCCTTTTTCCATAGGCTAGATTACTTAAAGTAAACATTCGCAGGCTACTTTGCTCGAAAAGCAGATCCTTATTGGTGAAAGCAAAGGTTGGTTATATAAGGTCTATGGGTATAAAGTGAGGGATTGGCTAACAGATTGCTTGTACATGTGGCGCGCGAGAATTTTACGTTCGGAAGGGATAATGCGTTGGAACAGTGCAGTTTTGGAGACGGATCGTCGCGCCGACCGTCTCGCCGTTATATATACAAAGGGCATAGGAATTTCGAGTGCCCTATGGCCTCGAATGTATGTGTGTGCGCGCGCGTGTGTGCGTATGTCTGCCGTATACACTGAAGTCAAGAAAAGAAAGCCGATCAGGACAGTCGATGAACAGAGTTGGGAAAAAACAGTCGATGAACAGAGTCGGGAAAAGACAGTCGATGAACAGAGTCGGAAAAAGACAGTTGATGAACAGAGTTTAGAAAAGACAGTCGATGAGGAGAGTCGGGAAAAGGTCAGAAAAGACGGACGTGAATAGTTAAGAAGTACGACGTAGAGAAGCTTGTTAAGAAGTGCGACGACTAGATTAATTTTCTCATCTTACATCCCATACTACAATATATATATTATCAATCATCAATCCAATTATACCACAATTTTTGGGGACTCCTCCGGGATTAACCAAATCTATAAATATACCACATACATTATCTTAGGCAGACGAATACGGTTTGTTGCAATGAGTTGTGTTATGTACCCGGCCCTGCGCTTATGGAAAAGGGAAATGAAGAAATAAACCAGAGCGAAATCTAACATTTGCATGCCAGTTGCCCAAATGTTAGGTCAACCAAAGTGAAAAGAAAAAACTCAAAGATCTTTAGAAACCCCGGTAAACAGAAAATTAGAGGAACCAAGAGCCTAAAAGTCTAGGACCCTCAGATAAACAAAACCTAACGCACATGCCACACATGCGCGTGCAGGACCTCGTCATACCCTTGGAATTTTTACGCTTAGGGGGGGTAGAATTTAGACAATATATA
>JBCFXI010003194.1:0-11374 GCA_038496175.1 Ampulex compressa
TATATTTATGTCCTATACATTTTTGCGCAGTTTGTAAATAGCGCGCGTGTCGATCACAGAGTCTATAAATCTGGACCAATTGGCCCCAGCCGCCTGACACCGCCACGGTCGCATTCCAGCTTCTCCTTGCCCCCCTGCAGGGGTCCCGGAACAAATTATTGATTCGGTGTGTTTTATCATCATACTCAATACGAACTAATGGCCCTATATTTGTACGACTTATTCAATATTAATATTACTTCATAAGGTAATCCACCGGTGTCCACTGTAGATATCTTATGAAATTTTTCACGTACAAAATTTAGCTGTTCCTGATTGTGGTATCCAGTATATTGGTCTTGTGCAACTGATGTAATTTTATCATCCACTAAATTTAAGGTGGACTGATTGAATTGATTAACAGAATCATCAGTGAGAAACAGCCAAATTCCATTGAGGCAAAGTCAGTTTGCCTCTTTCAGGGAGACAAATCTGAACTCAAATCCAATTCCGTTGGCTCTAAAGGCATGCATTTTCAATCTTCGTAAGCACAGATGAACACATTTGATCTGCTTGTCTTATAACCTGCCTTAACTCATAGAATTTGAGCGATCTCCACAATGTTCGGCCCACAATACGTTGTTTTGTTTGCTTATAAATTGGTGTCGGTCTTACGGATGGCAACTGACGTAAATCGCTGATTAAAATTATATCAATGCCACCAAATTTACTTTCAGTATTTCCTGTAATCTGCTTCCATCTGGCATCAATATGTGAGAGTAGCTCAGCACTGATAATACTCGGCCCCACGGTACGCGCATCTATGCTATATACGACAGAGAGTGTATAAATGATTCTCCTTCTTTTGCTTCTCAAATGTCGGTTGGAGTTACAGAAGGAGAACCGTTTTAATTCTCGTCTCACTCAGACCAACGCACATTACTGTGGCTGGAGAAAATGCTACTTATACAAACTGTACACGCTGCACATGCCGTAGAGTACGTATCAAACGTTTCCTGTAATCGGAGAAGGGGAAGTGTTTCACGTTTCCATCTCATGCAAGCGAATTTGCTCTACCGCGCCTAAAGACGTTTTACTTCAAAATGGGATATTTCGCCCATCCCCTGTGGCATCGCTATCTTTCGATGCTTTGTTAATTCTTGTAACATAATGCCGCTTCACAATATTGTTGTTGGAGACGATAGTAATGTAAAGACTAGTACCAAACCGATAACGGCGCTAGGACTACATTATGAGTAACTGGAGAATTAGCCGTAAATGTCTAGTCAATTTTAAGGTTATACGTAGTTTGCGTCTTATGATCCGACATATACGGGGAACAAAACGGTTCATTTAAGAGCTTGTGTAGTAGCGTGGAAACCATAGCAGATTAAACATATCGGGTTCGAATTCCGCCCATCACCTCTGGTTTTTCTATGTGATATGTATACCGTAGTTCTGGTGGTTCAAAGCCCACCTTAAACAATATGTCCTAGGCTAAATGATCTTAGCAGTCGGTGCGGAAAAATGAATTTAAAAAAAAAAGATTAAACATTTTTGGACCATATTGCAGTTTCCTCAATTGAGTTTTTGTTTGCCCATTTAGAATAATAAATGCATAAAAATTCTTTTGCCTCTGTCGTCTGCATAAGTAATTAAGACTTTTTGCTTGGTTTCGGTAAGTTTTATCACTGGTATTTGCTTACAACTTTACGCGGAACACCAACAGGGAGTCACCGGTGTCACGGACTATCCGCGACTGTCGAATTTATGTCGTGGTCTCGCGTCTTCCCGATTTATTTTCCGAGATTTTAAGATAAAGAAATTTACGGTTTCGGGTCAAGCGTGTCTACGCGACACTTCCCTGGGATGAGGCAGATTAATTAACACGTTGGGCGAATTTTGGAGGTTGAAGAAGAATATCAACGAAATCTTCTTCCGCAATAAAGGCTTTTATTGCTTTCTCTAGTTTACTATAAAAATGTCTGGTTTTGGAAATCTGTCCGGCGCGCGTTTTTCGTCTGAGACGTTTACTCATCAAACTGACTGAAACGTTTGAGGCCGCCGATACGCAAATTTAATGCGCCTCAAGCTTTCCGTAAACGATTCGAGTCAGGACGCGTAAAGGACTTGTCGGGATTTCTTATGCGCAACGAATGCACTTCGGATCCTCCGGCTAACCCTTGTTATAAAATAGTTACTTAGAAAATCAGATTCTCCAGGGTTTTCGTTACGCAAATTTAATGCGCCTCAGATAACTCGAGGATATCTTGGGTTTCTGTACCCCCGAAACTCGTTAGACAGAATTTCAAGTTAAAATAAATTTACCAGAAATATATAAATGTATCTTACTAGTTAAAACTTAAGCGCAGGGAGGTCGAGACTGTCGCGAGCGTTACTGTTGCGTCTAACCGTAATGAGAACTGGAATATTAATCCTCGCCGTGCCCAAAAGCACCGATATATATCTTTTAAAATTGAAAAAATGCCCTTCAAGACGAAACTTTGGCATCAGAATTATTACAAATAATGATTTCGTTACATCTATCGATTAAAAAGATTAAATCAAGTAATTGCGCAAGGACTGATTATTAATTGTTACTTTTCAGAGCTATAATGCACTTTTTCAGAGTTGTAAAATGGTTTTTTTCAAGGTTATGGCACGGTTCTTGACTGAATTACAATTTATTTTACATTGGAACAATTAGTCAATCAATTAATATTACAAAATCATTATCTGTAATAATTCTGATGCCAAAGTTTCGTCTTGAAGGGCATTTTTTCAATTTTAAAAGATATTTCGTTCTTTTCCTACCTTCTTAGACTATCAATAAGTTATATTAGGCTTTATAATGTTGTATTTGCACAAATGTATGAATAATACAATTAAATATGTCAATGTGTATTGTAACAACCATAATTATACATTTTTGCGCTCTTTGTAAATAGCGCGCGAGTCGATCACATTGTCTATAAATCAGGGCCGATTGATCCCAGCCGCCTGACACCACACAGTCGTATGCCAGCTCCTCCTTGCCCCACTTGAGGGGTCCCGGAACAAATTAATGGATCAGTCCGTAAGACATGTTTGGTTGGAATTTCCAACTTTCTCAAAAATATATGGAAAAAACAAGAAAAAAAAGCTAGTGCTTACATTCAGGCCAATAGTTTCAGCCGAACACCAGTGCCCATAATGACGACGAATATCAAGTATTCCATTAAATAATAATAAAGCCATATTTGTTCCACGTTAGCACTTGCTAATAGTTCCTGCCTTGGCAATCGCCATTCACAAAACTTAGAGACAAACTTTTCATAACATTATATATGAATACGACAGAAAACAAACACAGCAGATGGTATATGTAGCCTTATTACAAGTTACAGATATCAATGGACTATTTATTGTTACGAAAGACAATAATCCCATGTTTGACCATGGACGCAGAGCATCTTCAATGAGTGATTTACAGGCTGTAGATTGCTTCTCAATCAATTGCAGACACAGAACAAAGTTATAATTGGTTTTATGACGGGCAGAAGAGGAGTATCATTTTGTTCATTTAATTTCCAAAGTCTGCGAGCTCAATTTCTGAATATGCGTTATGCAGTTTTAAAACGTTGCAATTTCTTATTGCTAACAGAAATCTGGTTACATAATGATGAGAGGCTGGAAGTCCCAAACTTCAATTTTGTCGTGCAATTTAAATGTTCAAATGCTAGAGCTAGAGGAGTTATCTGTAGAAATAACTATCTACATATTATCAAAACATATCTACATATCATCAAACAATGCAAAAGTTGAAGATATTATTGGCCTTATTCAAAAACTCTTATTGGTGTACACTAGTAAAGCTGCAGCATTGGTAGGAAAAGATCTAGACAAAATGCCAATCAGTATAGATAAAGCTGAAACATTGCTAGAATTTTTGGGTGAAAAATTCAGGTTAAAATTAAACATAGACAAATATCAGTATACAGCCAGATCAGGCACCACCATCAACGCAGTCTCGTTATTTAGAAAATCCATAGTTCAAATTATTTGTATTGTACTTCAGCTATCAGAAACCAATAATTTCTATCTCACAGTATGAATGAATGGAAAGTGATGAATAAAAGAGATATTTCATTGAATTAACAGAAATTTCCCTTACTAAAATTCCATTTCCTAATCCTGAAATAATAATAAAACCGTCAACAAATGCTACAACTTAAGTGTACATTTTAAATGTGTATAATAACACAGTAAAAAAAAAAAATTGTATAAACGTCCTTTTGTAAATATAGTGAATAAAAACACAAAACGAAATATTATCAAGGTTAACAAAAAATAAGAAAATAAAAAAAAGAAGTACATGGGATTGAACCGTCGACGTCTCTTTTAAATTACAAGCTGGAGAACATCGTTAGGCTGCCTCGACGTAACAGTAGCAGGAGAAAGATAAATAGCCCGAAACCGCACAGCCACGATGGTATTCAAACGGTTTAGGTTTATTGTAATTTTAACACGAATGCGTTTCAAGGAAAGACGTTATATTTTCTGATGATTTTTTGAAGTGAAAACTTTTTTAGGCGCACTTTGCGCTGAACTGAACCGTCATGCTCCGGTCGGTTACGTCGAATCGGGTAAACTCGGCTCCAGTCGGCATCAGCCAGCGCGTTGCGGGCGGTGACGTTGAATCGCGTATCTCGGCTAAAGCCGTCATTAACCATGTTTGCTATCTAGCAAAGAGTGCATTGTTTTTAGATACGCATAGCTTTGTATATAATTAGTGTAATATTTCAAGTTTATTTATTTAATATTTTATTTAAGAGTAATTTGTTAAGAGTCGTTTAGTATGGTACGCGTATGTGATTTTTTATATAATCAGTGAAATAGTGAAAAATTTATTTCGTATAAAGGTTAGTTCTCGCATTTCTCCGGCAATGTGCAGGACTTAGAGACAAATTGTATAAGTTAATAAAGATATTAATAGAAAATTTTGCGCATAAATAAATAAATATACATCAAACTAATTAGTAAATATATATCAAATATTAATAAATATTTTTAAGTAACAATTACTTTTAAACGTTTGAAGAAATCTTAATTTACGCCCCTCTGTTTCATTAAGATAAGGGATAGGTAAGGGATAGCAAATGTTTCATTTGCTCTTAGTACCGAACAATCTATTGCTTATCTTACTTTTAAACATCATCCTTTACAGAAATTAGATGAGAATTGAATTCCAGGTCCAGAATAAGCATGTGAGAGATGAAATAAAAAAGATAGGATTAAGAAATATTAATAAATGAATATTTAGAAAGTGAAAACTAGTTTTAACCTGTTAACCGGGCGGGACGTATAAATACGTCAAACGTAAACTATAGCGTGTACGGGTACGACGTATAAATACGTCCTTCAAAAATGTGTTGCGCCTTGGAACAGGTGGGACAACAAAGTTTCGTACAACAAAGGTTTTAGTCATCGATACATGTTTCGACATAAATTTAAGACGCGGAGAAAAGCATATTGGTGTCCGGATTGTAAGGCAGCACTATGTATCAACAATTGTTTCAAAATATATCACACGGAAATTGAGTAACGTACTGACACGTCCTAGTGAAAGATTTCGCGCCCGTTATATGCTGCGTAACTAAAAAGGGAATTCCCCGGTTAACAGGTTAAGCATTGCCATTTCAGAAAATGGATGAAAAAAAACAAGTTGACTGATGAACGGCCACAATAAAAGGAGCTGGATAATGCATGCATGCGAAAGTATCGTGACAGAAAACGGAGTGCAGATAAACAATTGAATTCCATGACCTAGAATGAGCATGTAACAGATGAAAGCAAGAGGATAATAAACAAACAAATTAAAGGAGAAGGAAAGGACCAATAACGGAAGGCATCAAATCGGGAATGTTCAAGAGGATATCGTGAGGAGCGTGTCAATGCCCTGAAAACACTTCAGCTTTTGATTCGCAACTTCTAACAAGGAATCAAATACTACATTTCATGATTCCAAGATTGATGGAATATCCACAAATATGGTTATTCCTCTTATTATGGATCACGATTCAGAAAATGAGGATCATATTGATGAATATCGTGTAGAATTCTCATAAGCCAATTGATCATTAACAACTTATAGTTCTTATACATGAGACAGTTATATGTAATTTCATGAACATTATTCTGAATGGCCTTGGACATGCTTGCAAAATTTGTAATAGATTGTGGATTAAAAATGACTTGAAGAACATAAATGATCAAAGCATGGAATTCGTAAGGACGTTTCTTTCAAACATCAACGAAGATCCCATTGGAGTTTGTCCTACTTGTCCAGCCTGCATCCAGATACAATCTATACCTAACATGGCTGTACACAACGGTCTTAAATATCCTGCCATTCCTGATAATTTACTGAATTGCCCACTAGATTTAGAATCGGAAAGATTTATTTTCGCCAAACTTCCTTTCATGCAAATAAGAAGAGGTCGACATGTTAATGGCCAACATGAGATTTACGGGCAAGTCACTAATGTTCCTGTGGAAATCAATATGATGCTCAATAAATTACCAAGAAATAATAATGTTGACCACTGTATTTATGTACATATCAAACGAAGTAAAATACACAAATGGAGTCATGTGCATGGCTTGGTTAAGAGACAAATTATTAAACAATGGTTGCAATACTTGGTGAATACTTTGCCTTATAGGGCATATAATATTACGATACGTGAAAAGTGTTTTGATATTGGACATAGCGAAGAACTTATGCTTGATGGTTCTAATGGAATAGACATCGGAAATAGACACAATGGATTTAATGGAAGTAGTGAAAATGAGTTAGGTGAAAATATACTGATTGAACAGAGTTTATTAACTCAGCAACAAACAGTAATGTGGAATGATAAATTGCATTTAAGAATAATTTTAGGCAAAAATAACTTGTCCATAAGTTTATTATTTGTTGAACATACTCAAGAATTGTAATTTTTATCAACATATTTGGGTTAGTTCTGTTAGCCTCGAAAAGGGGTTACCAGGACTCCTTTTATGATGGCAACTAGTGAATTGAAACAATCAGATAGACGTGGAGTAACGCCTTGTCATTTATTATATAGGACAATGAAAAAGAATGAGAGTAAGAGTAAAAGATTCTCCTGTTGTGTCATTTCAGCATGTAGGGAAAAAAGCCAATATTACAAAAGGAGAAATACTATCGGAAGGCTATATTCATAATTGTATTGAAAGCAATCTGGCTTTTATTTGTTCTATTCCTAATTCTACTTGGTATTGGTCTTAAAAGACGAAGGATCTATTTGCTGTGATTAGGCGACTAGGAAAACCAACTGTATTTTTCACCATAAGTGCTTATAAAATTGGGTAGTTACATTTACTGCAATTGTTGTACAAACTGAATAAATGTGATCATATCAAACCAAAGATATATCGCAATTACATTTTATGGTGAAAAGTACTCCCGTGAATGAAGACACTGTTCCTTGTGCTATATTCTCCAATAAATTAGTTAATGTCGTAACGAATATTCTTCTATTTAAGAAATGTACACAGTCCTGCACTACTTTAAATGCATTGAATTTCAGCATAGAGGCAATCCTCATGCGTACATCTTGGCTTGGCTTGATAATTCTGCAAAAGATGTTCTTAATGATGATTATGATAAAGCCATTGAACTTACAGATAGTTTAATATCGGTTTCTACAGTGGAAGCCTCAGGAAATATTAAACTTTAAACGCATAAGCAGACATTTATATGCTATAAAAAAATTACTGTAAACAAGCCACAAAAATGTAGATTTGAAGTACCATTCGTGCCTTGCAAAAAAATTATGATTTTAACTCCAATGAACAATGCAGAGAAAGAGTTCAACAATTATAGTAAACACTATACTAAAATATGCATGCGCTTAGAAGATGAATATTTTGTGCACATGGATGACTTTTATAATCGTAACAGCATTCATTCGGATAAGGTATTGTTGCAATATTGACAGAACAGGAGTAAATAGACCGAATGTGTTTGAAAAGCGTGGGCTTTCTGAAAAATAGCATGATCCATTCATCCTGAATGTTATTCAGTCCAATAGCGACTTTCAATTTATCACAGAAGAATATTCATATGCAGCTTACGTTTGTAGAATATGTTAATAAAACAAACAGAAGAGTAAGTCATTTACAAAGGAAAATAATCAAAACAATGAACGAACATCCGAAATTCGATATCATTGACGTAATTAAACACATCAGTATGAATATACTAAATCATACCGAAATTACAAGTCAAGAAGTTGCTTGGTATTTATTACGTCAGCCCATGTCAAAAAGTTCAACTATCATTGTATATATTACAACAGTATGGCCAATTGAGCGTCAATGAATAATAAAAACTATGAAAGAATCAAATGAATTAGATGATGATTGTACTGATGTGTGAAATTTGATGTGTGTACCTAAATATTGTACACAGTTAATAAAAAAGGAGAATTTTTTGGGAGGCATAGACTTAAAATAATTCGGTAGCAGAATTATGACATGGCCACTGACTTTAATGAATACAAGCGAGAGATGATAACATTGCACTTACTATTCCAAAAGGGGAATTACTAGCAGAATTAAATTTATTACAATATATGATGATCATAAGGATGTTATTCTGCAAAAGAGAAAAGAATTTGAGATAAATACAGACATAAACAAAACAATACAAATTTGTAGAGAACCATGTTGCGAGGAAACTCTCTTGTATAAAGATGAAATATAAGATGTTGCTAATAGATTTCCTGAAGGAAATCCTTTTGAACAGTTATACAATAATCCGAATTCTGAGGTAAATAATGACTTTCAATTAGGCACTTTAAATAAATTTGGTCATACTGCTAAAAAAAGAAAGAATAAGTCTAATGTACATTTTTGTGCAGCTATGAGGATGGCCAATACAAAACAAAGAGGGCTTATAAATATCAAACGTAATCGTTTTCCGGCGGTGTCAGCTTGTGCTATAGCAATTTATGAGTCACATGGAGCATTATTCGACAAAGTTGTTTACGAATATGAGAAAACACATCCTCAGCAATTGGTATACGTTGCATTATCAAGAGCAATACGTGTTGAAGGACTTTATGTTGTTACTGAAAATCCCGATCCAAAATTCTTCCACGGCTGAAGAAAATCTATATTTGTTAGTGGTTTACAAAATAAATTTAAAAGGTTATCACACAATGAACTTCAAACAGTCATTCATGTTTGCACGTACATGCTTTAGACCTCGATGACAGTATTATGCAACACCCAACTATATTACTTTTCTCGGATACTTGGATGAATAACGAAGAAAACATTAAAATTCAAAATTTTCATTGTGTTACTAAAATCAAAAAACATAATTAGAGAGTTGCTGGAGTATTTATATTTAAAAATAACAGAGATACGACAAATGTTATCAGTTCAGAGATAGGTGTAGCATTAGATAATTCAGAAGCATATGGATTTAATCAGTAACCTGTTGGAGAAATTTGTATAGTGAGATGTGATATAGAAAACGGACAAATAAATGTGATGGTTGCTATTTATGTTTTACCAAATCAAATCGTGATACAGATTATCGAATTCATTCACGAGAGTTTACTTGCCTACAACGAAGTTGGATCTGTTCTTCCGAATCGAAATATACACAAATTACCAATGATTTTGAGTAGAGATTTTAATGTGGATTTTTCCAAAACAAATCAAAGCTTTTAGTTGATTTGTTCAAAGCAAAATTAAATTTAACTATGTCAAATGATTCAAATGAGAGCACAACAAAATACGGAACAACGCTTGATGGAGTTTTTTTTTAGATATTTAAATAAATTCGAATCTAATGTATATCATATTTCAGTTTCCATACATCTATTGTTTCATTCTTAGAATGTAATAACAATGAAATAATCCAATCAGAATAAAACTCCAATAAATGATATAATATAATTGTATATTTTGTAACTAATATTACTTTATGAGTATAAAAATAATATCATCTTGTTTCTGATTCACTCAACTAAAATTCATTATATACATACATGAATATAATTATCACATACACGCCCGCGCGCACGCACGCACTTTACGTACTGCAAAATGCGCGTTTTTGTGAAACTTTCAAATCATATTAGGTTGCATACAAGTAAGCAAGACGATTACATTTTTATCATGTACGCGTTTCGATAAAACATTGTTTTCTATTAAATAATCGTCATAAGGCTCGGTTTCTAACACATGACGTATGACACGTAATCTTTCCTCTTCCTCTCGTCTTTTTCGAATAGTCTGTGATAATGTGTCTTTGATGCACATAACTGGAAAACGACTCAACGCATCCACGTGCTTTAATTTTTCCTCTGCACGATGCTTGACCTCAAAATCGAACTCCTCCTATTACAACGTCCACCGTGTGACCTTTGGAGACAAATCTGCCTTTTTAAGCGTTTTTTGGAATGTTTGACAGTCCGTGACTAATTTAAATTTAATCCCTAGCAATGAAAACCCCTCTGAATTTCTGAACCGCCTATATTATCGTTAAAATCTCTAGCTCATGTGAATGATACTTTTTATCGCTTTCTGATGTTTTGCAGCTCATATAATATACCGGGTGATACCGTTTCGCATGGTCGTATCATTGGAGCAACACGGCACCTAAACTTTCAATGCTGGCGTCCGTGTGCAGTTCGGTCATCTCTTCGGGATCGTAAATACGAAGTACCGGTTTTTTAGACAAAAGATGCTTTAATTCTGAAAATAACTTTCTTTCATCTGTTCCGAAAATAAAAGCTCTATTTAAATTTAGTAAATCTGATAAAGGTCTGGCGATCTTGGCATAGTTTCGGATAAAATTCCGGAAATATCTGGTCAGACCTAAAAAATTTTGCAAATGTTTCCTATACTTTGGTTCTGAAAATCCCTGCACTGCCCTTATCTTTGTCGGTGATGATCGAATATTCCCATCCCGTATTAAATGTCCTAAAAACTCAACACTCTCTTGGAGAAATTTACACTTTTTCCAATTAATAATCAACCCGTTCTGAGCTGCGACATTCAATGTTTCCTTTAGTTTTCTACATGCACTCTCGCTGTTGACACTTGGAATGATAATCTCATCCATGTAAGGTAATACTACCTTTCTCCTTATTAGATCGCCGAAGACTTCGCTGATAAACCGAAAGAAACTAGTAGGGCTGTTGCATAACCCAAAAGGTATTTTAAGGAATTCAAACTGTCCGTCTGGTGTAACTGTCACGATCTACCGTCGGGACCGATTTTTATATTAATTTATATTACAAAGATTCGCGGTTTTTCGGGGACAACGTGCCTACGCGACACTCCCCTGGGATGAGGCAGATTAATTAAC
>JBCFXI010003195.1:0-11368 GCA_038496175.1 Ampulex compressa
CCTCCCTCTCCCCTTCACCACTCCCCCTCCCCCCTCTCCATCCACCTGCCCCTCCGTCGCTCCACATCCTCGACCCCCCCCCCCCCTCGCTTCCCTCCCTCGCCCTCGGCAAAGCGCCATTTTTTTCCCGGTTAATTCGATATCGGGAAACGCTTCTGCGCGAGCGGGTTGCACTCGCGGAAATTTTCGACGCGCCGCGATCGGCGATCGCTTCGCCTCCATTGGCTCCTTTGACGGTCCAAGGGAAAGGCCGAGGCGCGATTGGTCGATCCTATTGTCCTGCCTCGATGCGCGCCGATGCGTTCCGGTACTTCGGGCCAATCCGTTGGGACGTGCGAGGGATGTAGCGCGAGAGTTTATATTCTCGCCCGACGCACCCGGCTCGTTACGAATTTCCCCCCCGCCCCCCGTTTCGCGGAGTTGCCCCAAAGTTGTCCGATGGGGGGAAAAGATTTGCGCGCGGTGCAGGAAGTTTTGGTTTTGTTTCCATGGATTTATATTTAAAGCTACACTTTATACGGGCGATATCGCGTTCGCAGTTTGTGGAATTCGCGCGGTGGAATATTGCGAGAGTTTCGGTATCTGCGCAATTTCCGCACGAATGTTTTTCGAAGCTGTGTTTATTATATGGATAGCGCGAACCGTATTGTCCCTCGCACTTTGTCGGTTTTTTCATTGCGCGGTATATGCGGATCTGTAACGAATCGAGTGACGCGATAGGAGCGAAAAAAAAAAAGCGAGTGATTCATCGGATGGGATTAGAATTTGGGGGACGAATAATCGAGCTCTTTCCACATACAACAGCATTATTATGAATATATACGATAGCAGCGCATCGATCTTCATCGCTATAATCGATGGCGAGCTAATGATTCCTCATACTTTCCCGTACAATCGCTCTCGCATTGCCACAAAATATCGACTCTCATTCTAAGGATCCAGGACCAATGATTTTTCCCGCAATTTCCCCAATCCAATACGATGTTAACGACGACGAAACTATATCCGATCCATCCTCTCCCTCGATACCTCGATCGGATCCATCGCGATGGTCCGGCGACTCCTGGCCCGAGTTGCGGACCTATCGTCGGTGGCATTGTCGGTGGGACTGCAGAAATGTGTGCATGCCGTTGGAATTTCTGCCGTGAAACGGGAATGGCAGGGACGGCGCGCGGCTCGATTATTCCCACGTATAAATGCTCCGGCTCCGCGAACCTGTAAACGGTGGCCGCTTTCTGGTACGTAACAGACTCGTTCCAGTTTTCTGTTACGATACACGCGCATCTAGCTCGTTTCCTTTGTCGGGGGAACCGGCGTCGGCCAGGTTCCCCTATCGAGGCTCATTCCCCCCTGAAACCGTATTTCCACCTT
Organism: Ampulex compressa; assembly: GCA_038496175.1. Classification (NCBI taxonomy): domain Eukaryota; kingdom Metazoa; phylum Arthropoda; class Insecta; order Hymenoptera; family Ampulicidae; genus Ampulex; species Ampulex compressa. Next base: position 1,372 of record JBCFXI010003195.1, read on the forward strand.
GCCGCTGCTTTGACACGCGCTTCGCCACGAGCGACGACGTAACCGGTTACGTCAGCCCTGCAATCATCGACGACGCTTTTGGAAATCGTCGATCGTGCGTCGGAATTTCTTCGAGCCCTCGCGTCGGCGCCAATTATGATCGCACGGTCGGCTGGGAAGTTGGTATCTGGGAAGAATGCGGCTTGGTCGTTGGTTAGGATATGAAAGGGAAATTGTGTTTCGTAGTGTACTTTCGATTATGCATGATATTTCCGGAGATTGTAAAGCTTACGTTTTAATTAGTCGTGCGAGGAAAAGAGTGGATAAGGTGTTTACATATGGATCAGAGAAGGTTAAGATGTTGGGCTAGTTTTTGCTGATATTTCTTGCTGATTAGGATAAGATCTATATCGATCTGAGGATCTTCGTACTATGTCAGAAGGCGTAGGTCTAACCACATTCTGGTGGATACGGATGAATCGATCTTGAGGACAGGATAGGGTGTACGGAGTCCTATTGTCTCTATGACATCCCACCTGTCAACTCTCCAGCTGAGGATAGTACTTTCTTCGTAGAAAAAAATATAACGTCAGTTTCGACGGACTATTTATCGGTATTTTTTTATCTGCACAAATTACTGGAAGATTCGAGAAGGTTGGCAAAGATTCGTGTTAGCGGAGGATAGAGGGACGGAAGTAGATATATCGATTTGTATAAATTATCCAGGCCAGAGAACGTAGTTTATTGTTTTCACGGTTTTGCTTACTTATCGAATTTCCGATTCACTATTGCGGTAGGTTTAGAGGCTGGTATTCAAAGTGAATTCAATAGTAATCAAATCGTGGTGCGCGCGTTAGGCGCATAGGTTGCGTATTGCGATAATCTACAGGGTGGAATTTCAATTAGGATTTGACATTCGTTATGCACGACGTCATTACGTTGCATTGACTTAGATAATGGGTATATGGCTATATCCAAGGTATCAACGTGTTCTTGGATACGCGAGGCGTACCGTGTCTTACCGGTACAAGTTTCCTAATACGCGTGGCATTAATTAATCGCGACGTTGGACTTTGGAAGCGTGTTGAAAAATTGAGGAGCATTAGCGCTCTTCGCTTTTCCTATACTATATTCTTACTCGAGCAAAGAAAATGATGGTTCGATGATCGTTCTCTTTTAGACTTTCTTGCGTCTTCGTCGCGTCACTGTCCAGCAAGTTCTTAGTTATATATGATTTTGTTTCTACACACTCTCCGAGAAATAAAATTCAATCTCTCCGGAGAGTCGATATTTTGCTCGAGATATTCCGTAGGTGAATTTCATACGTCCAAATACACTTTCGTGCGACGTACGGTCCATTAATCAAGAAAAGTTAGGTCGATGATCGTCCAGTATTTAAGGGAGAATGTTCGTCTTGATTTAAGAGAAAAGTTAGGTCGTTTCTCATTTATTAAATATATATCATATCAGTCGAGGTTTTATCCTTTATTGTTTCTCGTAGAAATATCTATCATCCTCGAAGAAAGCATCGTCGCTCATTCTTGGCTCGCTTCTTCTTCGATTCTGTGAATTTCAATGATCGCGGTTTGGGTCAAAATGCAGACAGACTTGTAAGGATTTACCGAAAAAGATCTTGCGGATTTAGGGAGTTACATAAGGAATGAAAATGGGTATACGTAATTAGACGAGTTCTTCTTGAATATTCTGAGAGTTGCCAAATCCCGAGATACACGTTTCCATTTCCAAACGGTGTTCAAACGTCATCGATCCAAGCTCCACAGGGTTGGAGGACTCATCGACGTGACAAGTTTTCGAGCGGTGATCCCAATATTTATGCGAACTCTCGCGAAATCCCGACCTTTAAGAGGGATCGACTCGAATTGACCCTTTCAAGACGAACCTTGCGGAAACACGATTATCCACGTATCGTACTTCGAACCCATTGATTTAGCGTTCACCTGCGATTTATCTAACATCGTGCGTAACGACACGTTTGTACCTTGCATTTTCGATTGGGATTCTCCTAACTTCTAGATACTTCTGCAAGTTTTTACAGAGATATACTAATGCATGCATTTCCTCCAATTTAACAAGGCCCAGCATGGCGTTCAGAATTACGATTCCCACGATTATTGTTCCTAGTATTAGAATTAGTATCGTTATTACGATTTATCATCGTTATATTTCTTTCAAGACTTTGCCACGGTGCTTGGTTCGATCATTATCGATTTATTCATCCTTTTCACGATCGTTTTTATCGCTGCTATTATCAGTCATGGATCACGAAGGCCCATAGTACAGTGACACCTGCAGGAATGATTTTCTTTTTTGCAACCAACTTAATGCATCGTTTCACTCATAGTTTACGTTCGAATAGAAATTAACGCAATGATCGCATACACTTAGGCGATATTTTGAATGGTTACGCCGAATGAATGCAAAATACCCTTGCGAAGATGGAGTAATAACGTGGCGCTGGCACACGGTGCATATGATTTTAATCTCGTAACTCTCGATGAACATGCTGAAATTGATACGCAAAAAATGACTTTAAAAAAATCACGCTGGATCAATTTTAAAGTTTAAATAGAAACTAAATATTGTGTATAAAAGACAAAGCGTGTTTGATCGTATTTTTCGCCAATTCTAATTACGCGAGATTTTGTATTTACGTAGAAACGATTGGCTTTTAAAAGGAACACTCTTTTTTGCAGAAAACGTTATAATACTTTACAATTATGTAAATCCTAGAATTCAGAATAAAAAAAAAATATAAAACATTTTTAAAAACGTGCTGAATTTACGTGATGCACGTTATTGGAGAGTTTTCAATCGTACGAAGAAATAGTTATTTACTAAGTAACTTGTAAATATTGCTATTATGAACATTAATCTTAATTCTCAAAATTGAAAAGCGACAACTTTTTTCCTATTTTTATAACAGTGTTGCATAAGCAGTATTTTCTATTTCTTCCAGTACTTGAGAAAGAGTTACGAGCTTCTCGTTATTAACGATATCCTCAAACGGTATTTTGTACATATCTGAACTAACAAATAGATATATTTAGAAAATGTGCCGAATTAACAGCCGCTGAAAATGAAATGTTTACAAGACAAGAGCTTTCGCCGAGCTTGCAATTTGCACCTCATAGTTTAGTTAATGAGCACCGCGTTGGCTTACGTGGAGCCGGAGAATTTCCTAGACCGAGATTTTAAGACGGATCGATGAAGAATCACATTTTTTTGATTTATTTAAAGATACTCTAGGCGTTGCATCGTGTATAGAATTAACCTGTTAACCGATTCTTTGGTACATTCAAGTTTCATTCTAAACGTGTCGGTGAAATTTACATTTAAGAGCATCAGCAATCAAAGGATAAAAAAAAGGAAGGAAAGTAAAGTATATTTCCATAGTTGACGCACCAGACCAACGATATATACTTTTCTCTTACACTTCTATGAGAGGCACAATATTTCGCCCGATAGGAAGACTGTTTCAAGAATTACCATTTTTTTGGTTAACAGGTTAAAATAATCGCGTTTTCGTGCACGTACAGAACGCACCAACTAATTCGAGCCAGGATCGTCTCGGTCAAGCACCTGCCACTACCGTGCTCGAATATCGTACCGTTCTATGACGATGCAACGACGCGCAGTGGTAAAAACTCTAATTCTAGCTGGACAAAAATAATATTTTTCAATCGCTCCAAAACACATTTAATTAAGAAAATATATTAACACACATTCCGAAACTAAAAATTCTAACGGTGTTGCCCGGTATTTCCATTTTTATTCGCGACTACACGTTGGTGAGTACCAAAACATTCAAAAATTTCAATATACGCTTATGACTAATTTCTGAATTTTTACGTCGTGCATAGCAAAATACACGATAAGTAAACGTAAAACTTATCTACGTTCTTTTCTTTCTTCTCAAAACGAACATAAAATACAAACGTTTATAATCAAAAAGCAAATTAAGTAAGGTCACGCTTCGACTCAAACACGCTCAAATCATCGACTTATTCCTATAGCTTTTCAATACGAATTACTTAAAAACGTTCAAAAAGTCGTAGCGTATCGTTAAAAAACTCAAGGAAAATGATGAAAATTTCGCAACCACCTCTACACGCCTAAAACCATTATAGCATTACGGTCAATCATCTCGGTCTTCTCTACATCGTCCATCTTCGGAAAACTAAGACACGCGCAAATCCAAACACGGCTAATTCAAAATTAATTTTGTCCACCTAAAATTAGCACATTCACCGCCGCGCGACGCGCGGTGGCTCGCGAGGATCCGCTTTGGAACGAAATCCTCGAGCCGGAATTTTATTCGATCGGCAAAGAAACGCGCGACGCGTGAGAATAATAAACGATAATCGAGGAATATTACGAGCGAAGAGAGAGTGCAGTCACGGGTCGTTGCCTCGCGCCGATTTCCCCGGCATTTTTCCCTCGCAATTTCCGGCCGGGGCAAACAGCCGAGAATTTACATACGGAGTTTCTCCGGCGAGGCCGGGATTGTCGCGTATTTACACGCGTTAACGGAGAGACGGCGGCCCTGGAAGGATCCCGAAGGATCCGACATCTCGGGGCGCGCGCCGATCGTTTCGCTTCGGAGGAGAGTTCGGCCGTAATCTCGAGAGTTGCACCGCGAACTTCGGAGGGCTGGCAAGCGCTTTCGGGGGAGTCGAGGATTGTTCTCGCGGTGCGGTGCATAGGCGACGCACGACGAAGGAGCCTTTTTTTCAGCGAGTCCTTACGTTAGTCCCCCTAGTCTAGCCTAGAGTGCCCGCTTATATTAGACATGCGTCATGCTATAAGTATATACGGTCTCGCACTGTGTGCACGAATTATCGCGCGGCGCTGATGGAACGAAGGTTGCTCGCGAGGATCGTCTATGTGTCGGGTTAGAAGATACGAAATTTGTTGCTTTATCTCCTACCCTACAAAAAGATGGTAAACGTGTCAGTTTGTGGGGACCATTCGTTGGTTGAAAACGAGACGTTCGAAGATACGTATAAACCGAGATGTTTATAACGCGCGTTAAATGTGCCCGACAAGCTACTTTATTCGACCACTGTTTTGCTCGAATAAATCAAAATATCCAAGAGACCTATACATTTGATAAAAAAAAAAACAAGTAACGAATCTAGTATTTTCGCGATATCGGTAAAAGACGTCCAGCAGATACGTTTCTCCTTTCCGTATAAACTCGTTTGTTAATCCGTTTGCTGTCGATAACTTTGATTCTCCGGACGTCGATACACCGTTCGAGGATTAATTAAAACGTCTTATCCGCTTAACAGATCCAGCCTGAATATCCGCAAAGGCTCTTTCCAACCGACGAACGAACGTATCGCGACGCACCTCGTACGGCGAGCATCGAGATCAATCCGTTTTCCATGCAATTCGGGAGAGCGGATAGCGTTTCGGTTGAAAAAATATCGTGCTCAACGGTCCGTACGTCTTTCCTCGTTGTTACACGAGTCGAAAGACCTTCCGCTTTTTGTCGACCTCCGTTCCTCGGCGCGCACGCTGCCGAGCCGTATATATCTATAGGAGCCTCCAGTACCGCATAAGTAGCGCCACACTCGACTCGACACGGCAAACTCACACAAGATAGAAACACCACACCTAGCACCGAATTTCTATACGGAGAATGAAGCTAATATGCCTCGGCCCTGAGGGGCGTGAGACCCGACTGAAGCCCTCCTTAATATTCTGCTTCAGGCCCGTGGGAGTATGGGGGAAGATCGTTGGCTCTCTTTGCGCGATCGCGGGTGTCCTGACGATCGCCCTGCCCGTCCCCGTCATCGTCTCCAACTTCAACTACTTCTATCACCGTGAGACTGACCAGGAAGAGATGCAGTCGCAGAACTTCAATCACGTGACCAGCTGCCCGTATCTCCCTGGCACTTTAGGTACGGAGCCGCACTTTACGTGCCATCGTATCGATCTGTATTTCCATGCGCGCCTCACCCTCTTTCTCTCCCTCTCCCACTCTTTCTCTCTCTCTCTCTCTCTCTCTCTCTCTCTCTTTCTCTCCGTCTCCTCTATCCCTCTCGCGCTCTCCTTTCCTCTCCCTGTTTTCGTGTCTCTCTCCGGTCGACGTTACATTGTAAGAGCGGCAAACATAATGTAAGGCAGTGGTCTAGAGGAGCAGAGTAGATTTTTCGTGATATAAATGTATTTCTTCCACGGTGGCACAAACTCGGTTGTCCTCGCCGCGCCTTAAACAGTGCTCCAGCCACGCGTGTTTCCACACACGGAGACATTTTTGTGTGTCGAGGGTCCGTGACACTCGAAATTCCTATGCGCTTTGTGTACGGTAAGGCTGCATTCTTTGTAGATTATTTCTATCCTACACTCGGCGCCTCCGATCTTTATTCTTAAAACATTAACGGTTAACTGGTTCGCCTGGAATTATTCCGGCATCGATCGTCGGGATCTACCATTAACAATAGATTTCGAGCCATTGAGTTTGTGGAACATGAGGGAGAGAGTATAAAACCAAGGAGTTTGTCGTATTGAACGAGAAGAATGAAAAACGTTCGTGCTTCAAATTTTATATATCGTTTCCGATGGAACTCTGGCTATTCGAATATCGATGATTTGGTTTATTTTTGTCAACCCGCTTCTGAAACTAAAGTACGTGGATATATGTCGGTGAAATATCTTAAACGTTTGGGAGCATACGCTAAGGGTTGTATTTCCCCTTGGTCCGCAATAATGGAAAGTACAACGTACCTATAGCATAGTTCATTAGGAAATTCGAGAACAAGTAGCTTATGTTCGTGCATCCGCATCCAAAGGAAGGTTAAAAACGATTCGATGTGCAGTCAAATCCGAGATAAAACGGTAGATTGTCAGTAACCAACGTGCAAAATAACGCGATGGAAGATCAATATATGTCGATATCGCACGGCTACGATCACGTTGACACGAAGCAGATTGGTGGAAGCGGGTACTAAGCCCGTACCCCGATTACGCGTAATCCGCTTACTCGCGAAGCCACGAGGAACGAAGATGACTGAGACTACGATGGTGCAGAGGAATAGAGACCGGGGTTTGAATCCTACCCAACACGTCTACACTTTCCGAACACGTATATCGCGAACCAACCGCCAAAGAACCTACCTTCAATAATACGTTCCAGGCCAAACGACTATGATTGCCAATCTCGGGGATTAAACAAATCTCGCCCCTCAAACCGGGGAATTTTTCATACGATACGTACGACGTAGATTTGGCCATAAGAAATCTATGCCGAATAGTTCATATTTTTAGTCGTCGATGACAATGTCGAAAATTCGACACGCACACACGCACGCACTGTGCATCAATGCGAAACTTATTCGCTACACTGAATCCTGCAGTATCAAAATTAACTTGCGTAACGAGTATTAAATATTGACGAAACAACGTCCAAACGCTTAAAGCAGAATTTTCGTCCATATTTAGACGCGTATATTCCATCCATAATTATACAGAAGTATCGAATGAAATTATATTTACCGCTTCAGTGACGAGGAATTCGTTTCAATTAGCCGGCTTCGAAACGTTATCGATTTATGTTTGAAAATCAAGCGAACCGGAGATTTTATTCATTCTCGAGCACCTTCCTCGGCCAGTATCGAATCGTGCCGACTGGAAAGGCGAGGTTACGAATGTCAGGCATGACGCAACGAAGTTTACGACGGACACCCTTTGCGTAAGGGGTCGGATAAACGCTTTGCTCTTTACGCGGCCTCGGCTACGCACTCGAAGCTCCGCCGTTCTTCGTTACGCGCGAACGTAATATCGATTTGCTCCGGGTCAGTTCACCGCACTATCGACGACACTATTGCGTACCGCCACAGGATTTCCGACGTGCTTTTTAATCGAACGATTCTCCAGCGTCTACGAGTAATTAGAATTCCTTATGGGACTGATTTCCGCGAAGATATTATCAGGCGCAAGGTATGATACTGAACTTTTAACGTGGACATCGGCTGATCGTAAAGTACCTACATATTTGATTATTTGCTTCACGATCATATAACAGATTTGATATTGTGCTGCTATACTTCGATTCTTTTTATATGACCATGTAAATTACTGGGATGTGTTTGATTTTTAATTTCTGTTGTGGAAGTTAAAATATTATACGATGTGCATTGAAGCGACTTTAGAGCGTATCGAGGGTGTTTTCGCACAGCAATTTTCGTATGGAAAACTCTAATTCCTTCGTGTGTCCTAAAGGTCAGCACTTGAAGAAGAGCTCGATGTCGGAGTCATCGTCGGATATGATGGAGCTGGAGGAGGGCATGTTGCTCACTCATCCTGAGATCACAAAGAAGCCCAACTGCAACCCTCGCCACAATAACAATATTAATCCAGCCTGCATGAGCATCGAGACTGACGTCTGACTACTAGGTGAGTGACACGCGATTCGACCGGATAAGGGTGGATCCAGACATCCAGCGTAGGGATGATCATGTTATGAATCGAACCGTATCTGTTTTTTAATAGCAATAAAAAAAGTTTACGTTTGTTCGAAAAGCTCCACAATGTTGTACGTATGCAAAAAATGACGATACGTATTTTTTGGTCAATGCAGAACAATGGGTGTTGACATTATTCTCGATAGTTCTAGCACGCTAAGGAAATTATAATCGAGTACACGGCTGTAGGAATTGACACGTATAAAATAGCTACTTCTAGATGTACACAGTTGATAATTCGTTTCGTGACATCGTTAACGTTTCGTTCTCGTGTCATTAACCGCTCACTTACATAGTTGCTTGGATTTGTTTCATTCCGTACACACGCAAAGACGTATGCGCGCATTTCGTTATCCCACTTTACATCTTTCCTTACATCGCTATGGTAAATTGTTCGAAACTCATTCCTCTCCACCATCCAAAGTGGAGTACGATTTCAAAAGCGCGGATCACTTAATCCGCTCTTGCCATCCATTATCCAATTACATCTCTCAAAACACACACCTACACACATTTCTCCTCGACCCTCCAATTTAATACCTCACTCACCAGACTAGCGTTCAACAAAATTAAGCTCCAACTCAAGCAAGCGATCCTAAAGATTTAACGATGAATTACATTCGCAACCATCCACCTGGTAAAAAAAAAACATGTAGTACTGTTCTTCGAGTCAAGAGCAACAAATCCATCCTCATCCCTCCCGATGGATCCGCCCAGTATCAGGCAGTATCGTTAAAACCATCGAGCTCACCCTGCATCCCGTGATTTCAGTGAAGGAGACGGTGGCAGCGTGGTGGCCGGTGCTGGGACAGTTGTCGAAGAGCAGCTGCAGCTCCCTACGGTGCCTAACGTAGGCCTCCTTCACGCGTGGTCGTAGTTGCGCCAGGCGCTACCGGTAGCGCGTGTCCGCGCGTGCGCATGCGCGCACGCGCGATCTGTCCACAGTCCGTCGATACGAGGGGTGCTTCCATTCCACGGTCCATCGCGCGCCGACGAGAACCGGCCGACCAGGGCGGGTGCCACGTGATCTCTTCCAGCCGTAACGACGAGGGGAGGAGACGCCCTAACAGGGTTTAGGAGGAGACGGGCAGGGGGCTCGTTTCAAGAGGCGGCACGAACGAAAGGGCAGGGAGGACAGAAGGGAGAGAGAGGGAGAGAGAGAGAGAGAGATAGAGAGAGAGAGAGAGAGAGAGAGGGAGAGGGAGAAAGAGAGAGAAAGGGAGCGAGCGAGCGAGATAGCGAGAAAGAGAGGGAGAGAAAGAGAGCGAGAGGGAGAGAGAGCGCGAGAGAGAGAGAGAGAGAGAGAGAGAGAGAGATCGAGAGAGCGAGAGAGATAGAGAGACAGAGAGGAAAGAGAACGGGGCGGGCGCCTCGGTGTGCGCCCCCCCTCCCCCTCCGGCCCCTCGACGACAACCGAACGCAATCGCGGGTGGCGCGGCACGGTGACTCTCTCACCGCGCGCGGAGTAATCGAGGGGGGACGGGATACGGGATGAGTATCCTCTTGCGCGCCCACCCCCCACCCCCTCC
>JBCFXI010003196.1:0-11361 GCA_038496175.1 Ampulex compressa
TATATATATATATCATTCAATAACCCTGCGATATCTGTCGAACAAAGCACCGAATCGCTAACAGAGAAAACTCTCTCCATAACAACGCGCGCGTATCTTTCACAAAACTTTTCGCGGCCCTTTTGGTCGCGAGGGAACGAGGGAGAGGGCTCCAGAGAAAAGTATGCAAAATGCACGTATCGTGCGAGCAATTCGCCATCGGCGATGGGCAAGACTCCAACCCAGATCTACCTCGCGGAAGTCCATAAGTCCTTTCACGAGGCAGGAGGTCGTTAAGCGCGATTCATATGCGAGCAGCATCGACATCCTCATCGATCCTCCACAGCGAGGTGCGAAGAGCAGGGAAGTTTTATGGAGGGAAGAAATCGGCGAGGGAGACGGAGAAACGGGGGCAGAAGCGCGGAGGGGGAGGGCCGGAGGAGATCCTTTGGGGAGGACGAGGCGCTTAATTACTGCGGGGCGTCTCCGTGCGAGGTGGTACCGAGGTGGCTTTGTTCCAGGCGTCGCGACGCCTGCCAGCCGGATATCAGAGCCGGCAGACGACGCGATACGCATCGAATTTTCACGAGGCTTTTCTCCACTCGTGCCTAACGCCCCTCGTTTTTCACGTTTCCTCTTTCGATTCCACAAAATGCACGGACTGAGAATCAAGGCGGTCGAACGTGCCATTCGTAATGCTGCCTCCTTTCATCGAGGACTTCCTCGTGCTTACGACGAGAAAGAGCGAGGTGTAATGGCTGGAAAAAATTGCACGGGTATATTGTGTGATGCGTCTGGATATGTAGGAAGTGGGCCGTTCTTTTTGGGTCATGGCTGGCGCGTGGAAAAAGAACTTCGGCCAATATCGTATTCGGGAAGAAAGCCTGGGAAATGAGAGGACTGACAAGAGAGCTTCGGCTAGAGCCCTGAACTATTTCAATTGAAGCGAGCTGGGTAATGGGTCTATGACAAGATAATCGATAGTCGTAGATATCCGGCCAGTTATGAAAAAAATACTGGGAGTGTGGAAAAATCGTGTAACCGGGCATCGCGTAATTCGATATTTGAGTATTTCAATGTTTCGTTCGATGACTATTGAGGTGCAGTAGCGAGTACTCCGGGAACAACACTTTTGTGTTGAATTTTTTTGATGTAGAAGACGATTGCGCGATATTTTTTGCGATTATGAAAATCTATAGCGTTGTTTATAATTTTGCTGTAAAAAGGGGAAGCGACAAAATCCGTCGTAATATTCGTAGGAAATAGCCATTCGAGAGTTTGGGAACTATTCGAAATCATGTCACGTTCTGCGGTCTGGTAGTTTAATCAAATTGAAGTTTAATTCACGTAACGCCGGAAAGGAATTAGCTTGATCCTACTTTAAACAGTTGTCAGAGTTATTGACACATAAACGAGCAGTATATTTCTCCCGGGGTCACCAAACCAAAGTTCGTGAGTTCAGGACGGGAATAAATGTCATCTTTTATTCCGCGAGATAAACGAGCATGAAGGTAAAGCGTTTCACAAAGATCCGCCGTAACGATTATATTATATTATTGGATTTCTCATTTACACAAATTTGCGTGACCTCGGTGGCCTTTAATTTTAAACAAGTACGGTTACAATCAAGGTATTCCATGAAAACGCGATAAATGTGTTATTATTGCGAGAAAAATAGATAAACGTAATATTATTCTGCAAAATAATGGGATGGCAGACTTTTTCGCGGGAACAATTATTCCAACGACACCCTCATTCGCTCGGTTCAATTTACGATTTCTGGGTGGCCTTTCAAAAGTATTGTTTCCGTGCAGTTTTTAATATTTCGGCGGCCGAGACCTTTTAATCGATGAAATCGCGGTCTACGCTCGTGGGGTAAAATAATTTCCCTTTGTACGATTTTCCAATTTTATTCTCAAGGATCGTACTTATCGTTCAGCGCGCATCGGCCCTAAAGGCTCAATAGCTTTCGATGGACACGTAACTTTACTTTAATAACGCGATCAAATCTGCAATGGATGGAGGATTTCTCTGACACGGATAAATCTTCCTCAGCCGTCTACAAATATTATACAAATAACTGTCCCGTATAAAATAACATATCGATCCGTACAAACAATTAAGCATCGCTATCAAATCAAATCTACTCCGTGCGACTTTGTTTTTCCTGTCGATGCAACAATAACATTTACCTTTACTCCTATTACATTATTAAATACACCGACGCAACAAGCACTGGGCGTACTCCGTCGCAACGTGCAGACCTAATCACACATATCCACCTGGCGTGCTTCATTTCACAAATTCACATCCCATACACAACTATCGGCGATTCTTAATCTACAGGAGCGCCTATTCACGCACCTTATACTTCGATTCTCCATCAAGTTTCGTAGAATTAGAATCTCAGTCGACCACGTAATCCAAAACACTTCTTAAACCGGTAACGAGCAAGAAGCTTAGGACTACTATACCTACTTACATCCTACAATCATATATCCTCCATCACTCACCCGTATTCCTAACCTCAAAACCAAACCCACTATCCATCCTCCAAGCACACTTATACATACCACACACATATCCAAAGAAAAATACCACCAACAATAGACCCCAATACATTAATCCAACTGACACTCCACTGCAAAATCGCACAAAACCTTAAAAAAAACTCCCTCCAACAAAGCACACTAATTCTCCTAAGAAACAACACACCGGTCATTCCGAGCGCTTCGGTAGGGTTCACCGTTAATCCGCGCCGAGAGCCCGGCGATTAGGCGCAAAAAGCGATATACCTTTCGGCCGTCGGGCTCGTTAAGCCTTTGCAAGGGACAGCGCCGGCATTTCGAAGGGTGGTCGAAGCCCGGCGAGCACAACGCTCGCTTTAATTACGAAATTGGGTCGTAGACGTCCGCCGCGCTCTGCACGGAGGATAATTTCCGCGAGGCGGATTCGATTAAAATGCTCGTCGAGGGGGGCCAGGCCGGATCGAGGCTCGATAGGGCGTAGGCAGTGCGCGCGGCAGGCCGGAGGGATCGAGGGGGGGGGGACGAAGAAGAAAATAAAGAGAGGGCAGAGTTAGGAGGGGGAGGGGGAGGAGGCGGATGAGGAGGAGGGGGAAGGGAGCAGAAGGAGGAAGAGGAGGGGGGAGGAGGTCGGACGCACATCACCTTCACGTTTGCGTATTCCAGGAGGGAGTAGAGCGTTCACTTCCGCCGTTCGATACGGCGCAATGGTCGCGATTATCGAGCCGGTACGCGGGCCTGCATTCCCTTCCCGAGCATTGTGCGACGGGACACCGAAGCCGGGCCAGACGTACGCCTTCGATTCGATGTAGGAGAGGAAGGAAATTTTTCGATCCGACAGGATCTCCTCTGGCTGGGGATGCTCGCTTTCGGCGCCCAAGCACGTCGTCTAACGTGGCGAAATGAGGAGGAGGAAAGCTCTTCGGGGCTACAATGGTGCGGCGAATGGGAGTCGAACATCGAGGCGGGCGAATCGAGTTGGAATCCAATCCATCATCCCGGAATAACTTTCCATGTGATATGCATGCGGTAGATTTGGCGGCTCGAGGACCGATTTAGAATGGCAAGTCAGGGGCTAAACGACTTTAGCGTTTGATGTCGGAAAGCAAATTTGTAATATTCGCGGCGATGCGAAACACGGGCCTGGGATTAATATGCTATGTATACCGCGCGTTCGGATGTTTGAGATCCAGCTGGGAATAGAAGGCTCCGAGAATAAAACCGGGGAACGAGAATATGTATTTCAACGGTGTTTTATTTATTGCCAATGAAGGAGTTCTGCCGCTATGGTAAGCGTGGTATGCTCGCAGGAAGAAGCAATGTACGAAGAAAGGAGCCAACGCCCGGGAAGTTTATAGACAGAGATGATTAAATTCGTCGGTTGCCTGTAAACCTTCTACACTAAAATCACCAATTCTTTGGTCGAAAATCCTGCTCGTAACCGAAAAATGACTGAAATCGCTCACAAGCTCGCGTTCAATAAAGAATTTTCCATTAGCCATTCTCTTCCATTTAAATTTCATACTCCAAAGTATGAAAAATGAATGGGAAAGGGTTATGTAAAGTTAAAGTGTAAAATTCCTTGGCTTCGAAACTATTTGATAATTAGATCGTGTATGGAGGAAGTTTGAAGCAGGAGCACCATTACCACAAAAACCTCCCCCCCATAAATTCATGAAGCTCATAAGTGCGAGCTTATCCGTGCCTGTTTGTAAATAAACGCAATTTAATTATACGAAACGAAACGTGGGAATGCACGTGGAAGATGCGAAGGGGGGCGAGCGAGAAAAAAAAAAAGCGGGCGGGGCGAAAAAGCGCTCTCGGAACAGGGGTATGAGAAATTCTCATTCGCGGCACTACTTTTTTTTTCTCGCTCGAATACTTCCTTCCGCCGTTTAATACCGCGCGACCCACTCGGTGTCCATAAAATACCGTTTTGTTCACTGTTTTTTCCATAGCAGAGTTACCGCTCTTAACGAATGTCTGGTTGTCCAAAGCTTCCACGATGTTCGAAGAAACAAAATATGCGATTCATTCGGAGATGTGCGCCCCAAAATGATAGTGGATCGATTCGAAAACGATACCCACAATTGTTAGATAGGTATCTGGGCCAAATCGTTCGACATAAGTCAGAGAAGAAATTTACTACCAGATCTTGACTACTCTGAGAATCTATTTATATTCGTCATTGGCTGATTAATATTCCGCATTCAAACACGAAAAGGCGAACTTCGGTATCTTTCGTGTTTCTTGATCAAAACAGGTTCGACTTGGGTGGACAGATAAACCTATTATTAAATCTTGAATCTTCTTCACGGTTAATGGTAATAAAAATTTTATATTTTGATAACGTACTGCATGGATAGTATATGCGTATGTTCCTTTATCTAGCGCAGATAAATATGTTACTGAATGAAGAGCAGCGATCCGCCATAACGGCCAGCCAACGTTCTTGTACAAGTTCCTTTTGTGGATCGGAAAACTCAAGCACCGGATCAAGAAACCGGAGATCGGTACTGGGTGCTTTTATTTTTACTTTCCGCGTTAATTAGATGCGAAAGTTTATGCCGACTTTCCGGCCTTTACCCGGGAAATAGCTCAGGGCAGCTGAGATCGAGGGTAACCGCTAAAAAGCGGCTCGAGATATGGGACAAACTTTGAAAAAGCCCCACCGTTTGTCAAATAGAAAACTCTTAACCTGACGGAGTGCCGTTCGGCTGTTATTATCACGCCTCGTAACCGGGTTAGCGTTCTAGACGCAGAAATCCATACCATAACCAGCGATCAACCATCGTCGCATGAGTTGACTTATAAGATTCATCGATAATCGTTTGGTTCGAATCGCGAAACCGACGGTACAATTTGCCAAGTGCAAAACGATATGAAGCAAATCGCAATAAATCCTGCTGTACTGTAATAATAATTATTCAGAAAGAAAGGATCTTTGATAATCGATAAACGATGAAGCACCTATAAAAAGAACTATAACCTAATGGCTCTTTAGTGCGATGATTTAATTAGTGTTGGAATACGAAGTATTTTTGAAGCACAAAATTGCCCGTATATACAGAGACAGATAGAGAAGTTATATATTTATCATTTACCCAATTTCCACACACCGTCGATAGGTACTGCAAGCAGAATAAGCTAATTCGTAGGTAGATTTCTCGTGGCATCGCCAAAATTTCCGCCCTCATTTTTTCCCCCAAAAGCGTCTATGCGCACTAGCATTAACCGCAATTAATTCAAAACGCGCCCATCATATAACCAAGCGGGTCAGTCTGGCATTGCGAGCAGAATTTCCTTGCTTCCGGAATACAGAGAAGACACGGTTCCAGATGAGCAAACAACGCTTTGTCCGGTACACGGTGCATAACATGCATCCTATCCTGGACACAACAACCCGGAGATTGTTCAAAGCATACCGTGACAGTGTGTACGTATACAGCTCAAATCATGCTATCGGAACTGCACTTAATCGCTGAGTGCAAATTACGTGGCGGCCGCCTACCAATCGCGATACTTACATACCGTTTATTCGACGATTACCGTGAAATTAACCCACTTTGAAGATATTGCCCGATGCGCATCGCTCTGCTCATTTCGGATTCTTCTTCAAGCTTCGCTTAGTTTCCTTGTGAACGTGTCGCGCGCTCTGAAAGTATCGAGGCTAGACGCGTACAAGAGAAGAGTATTAAATGTTTTGCAGGGATTTTCATTTGGATCTTGGCTACTTACTAGCATCGATCGGTGATCGCACGCTTATTGTTTTTAATAATGACATTTAGTACGTCGATATCAAGGCGCGTTTTGATGCAACTGCACTTCCATCGATTTGTACGCAACGTGAATAGTTCTTGTCAAAGAATCGTTCTTCGATCGAAATTAAGAAACCATGGTGAAACGATAAGAGTTTAGAAAGTTGCGATTAAGGGATATAGTTGGATTTTTAACGACTTTAAGCGGATTGGAATAAAATTGATATGGAATTATTCTATCGACATTGCTTCTTTTCTAATTTACTCGAAGTCAATGGAGAAGAACCCGCACTCCATTAGCTGCAAATGCTGCAATTCTAATCGCTTTAAAATAACCGCATTGGCACACGATAAGATTAATTTCGGCACACGTGTGATTCTTCGACACGAAGTATTCGCGTCGCGACACGCCTGGAATCCGGCTCTCCGATCGGGAAAGTCTTTTCCGCCGGAGAAATTTGATCGATTCGGATTCTTCCGGCTCGACCTGAAATTCTTCGGGCCGTGTCATTACCGTCGGTGGGATGACGATTTTTCCAGGCGGAAAAATGGGAATTCCGAACGAGTCGGCGCAATTCAGAAATTCACAACGGGCTTCGTACAGTGTGACCGTTGATTTCATTCGCCGTGCAAGCCTAACCCATTTTCCTTCCTGGTCGCGTTACCCTCCGACTGAGCGAGAGAGAGAGAGAGAGATGGAGTGAACGAGTTAGCGAGTGAATAAGCAAGTCAGTGAGCGAGTGACCCGGTTAGCGAGCGAGCTAGAGAGCCGATGAGCAGGCGAACAAGCGAGTTATGGAGCGAGTGAGCAAGTGAGCTATTAAACAGCGAGCTACTGAGCTAGCCGGCTACTGAGCTAACTGGATACTGAGCTAGCGGGCAACTGAACTAGCGAGCTACTAAGCTAATGAGCTAGCGAGCTACTGAGCTAACTGCATACTGAGTTAGCGGGCAACTGAACTAGCGAGCTACTAAGCCAATGAGCTACTGAGCTAACGAGCTATTGAGCTAGCGAGCGACTGAGCTACGGGATCAGAGAGCGAGTGAGCTAGGGAGCAAGTGAACCAGAGAGCGAGTGAGCGAGCCAGTGATCTAGGGAAAGAGTGAGCAAGTGAAATACTCAGCTAGGGAGCGAGTGAGCGATTCAGCTACTGAGTTATCGAGCTAGCGAGTTATCGAGCTGCTGAGATAGCGTGCTAGTGAGCTAGTGAGCTACGAAGCAAGTGAGTCAGTAAGAGAGCGAGCGAGTGAGCGAATGAACCAGTGAGCCAATGAGCGAGAGACAACGAGTGAGCGAGAGATTAGATTGGCGGACGTACGGTGAGGGAGAGGGGGGGGGGGGTAGAGAGAGAATGCGCGAAGGGTCTCCCTCGCGGCTTATAAACCGCGAAACTAAATCCTTCCGAAATTGCGGGCCCGCGTATTACGTCTCGCGTGTCTGCATACGCGAATTCGGTACACGGATAAGCGAGCACGCGAACCTTCGGTTCTCGCCTGGAGATTCTAAGTATCGATTTCCCCTTTCCCGACCTGTCGGCAAATCTCCAGGCTGCGACTTCAATCCATGTATTAACCCGATAATTCGAGGCCCTCCAAGCCAGACAATTTCTGCGTTGTCGGCGCGTCCGTCGAGCCTCGAGCCCCCTTTCATAAAGATTGAAATTACTGGCCGCTATATCGACGTGTCTGGATATACCGTTGATATGTATGAAAAGAAATGGGGGTAAAAGGAACGAGTAAAGAAATTCGTTTAATCGACCACAAACCGCGATGTGAGGGAGACAATTTCTTGGAAAATGCATGATCGTAGATTTGGAGCGGTTTAATAAGAAATTATACCGTTATATGTTAAATTATACTGGTAATTTTTAAGTTTTCGTTGGTTCCAATGGTAATATGTTGAACGATCGGAAACGTTTGGATAACGTAATGTTAGCCAAGCCCTCGAAATTGGCCAAATGAGAAAGTTTTGAGTAATGCAAGGGATTCCATTTGTAACGTAAACGTCTCGTTATTCGAGTAAAGTGTTTCGCGCTGGTCCAGTTTATATATATATACATATAGCATATTATGTACATGTATATATGCAAACAGTGCGTACAACTTTTCAGAAGTTTGCTTCTTAAAAGCGACCAAACCTTTCGGTACGTCTCCTCCACCTACGAAATACACGCCCCGCCACTTTGCAGACCGAAACTTGCTCCTAAGACTACGCAGACACGATGAAAACATTTGCATAGGATTTGCGGGAAATATGCGGGGAGAATAAACTGCTCGGAAATTGCGGAAGAAAAATTGCTTTCAAAGGTGGATGGTTCAAGCGCGCGTCTCGGTCAGAAACACCCTTTGGTATATCGACAGTGAGGAATTACGAAGGAAACTCAAAAATCACTCGTACAAAACTTGTCATCGCCTTTAACTCGAGGTATGCATCAAGTCGACCGTACTTGTTTGAATTTTTCCACGAGGGAAGAGGGAATTTTTCAGATTCTCGAACGACGGCGAGACACGTACGGCCGATTCGAAATGAAATAAGTTTGAAGCACGCGGAATACGATCAAAGTACCACGTGTTGCTCCGAGCGTAGCGATACACTTATTAGGGCCACTCGAAGAGGCCTTCTTTTATGCCTTTGAAATTTAAAACGATCGCTGCGATTCAAGGCGAAATAAATCGCGCTGCCTGAAGCGCACTTGCGTGGAAGAGCGTTATAACTGCGAGGGGCGATTTACGGTCGGTTGCATAAATTTCGCGCGATCGCGCTCGGCGAAGGCGCTTTAAAAGCGAATTATCAAATCGAACTAACCATAGCAATTTTCCTTGCCGCTTTTAATGCCGACAAATGTTTCATTGTAACCGCCATCGGGCTTTCTCCGAAAGCAAACAACGGGATTTTGGGTACATAAACCCGCAGTCAACGCCGTGCTCGAAATAAACCTATCACCTACGATCGATTACCTGCCGTGCTACGATTCATTCGCCCATTAATCGTGCATTACAAATTATTCGGGAACAGCTTGATGCTGCTTATTGTACAAATAAACGGTATTTTAATGGCGCTTGGATATACGATGAATTGGAGAAGGGATGAGCGGTATGTTAATGTGAAACTTTCGCTTATCCTGATATTGGGAATGATATCTCTGAATGTCGAAATATAAAATCAAGAAAGATTCGTAGTTAGACTATTTTCACGGATCACTTTAAGATATTTGATCGCTACGATCAAATTTAATTTTAATAATTACTAATAGTTATAAATTTAATTTTACGAGAGATTACTAAAGCAACATCTTGCATGAAACATTTTTGAATTCTGTGTCTGCACTTTTATAGTCGCTAACGTATATTTTCCTTTTTAGCAGAAAATTTTGAACAAGAGAAAGAGAAGAAATTCACTGTGCACCATTCTAAAACAGTTCATCGCTGTTGAATCGGCGGTGATATATCCACAGAGGAAGAAGAATGTTTAAAAGCAGGGGATTCCATTAACATTCAAGGAAAGCCCCACAGTGTTCCAATTTCTGCACCCTGGCCAGCTGAGAATTATCTATTGAAGGACGACGCAAATCACGAAAGCAAGTTTCTTCGGTTGGCAACTGATCCGATGCACGATGCACGAAAGACAGTCACGCGAGGTGTGTCACGACTAATTTCTGGTAGAGGGCAAAGTTATACGAACTCGGAACTTCGAGGTACGACAATCTGTGTCAAGTGAGCCTGTAATTGGAAGGCACTGGTATAACCTCGTTTCGGATAAGGAGGACGACACCGTGCCCTTTTAATGTGCCGAACTCCTCGAAATGTTAAACCGAACGGCACTCTTTGATCGCGACATGGGCAACGTCGGCTCGTTATTTAACACTTTCCCCAGTTTAAGAATTGCAAGACACATTCCACGACGATCCAACGATATTTCTGCCGATTAATTTCACATCGATACCCAAGGAAGACAGTGGAGAAAGGAAAAAGGCAGATAATACAATAAATGATGGAGAGGAACTGTAAATACCATCCTAAGTTAAACCTGTTATACGTTAAATTGGTCAATTAAGCTGTTTACAATTAAAGGCATGGGATAAGAAACGTTTAAGGGGCTAATATTTTTTTGTCTATGCCGATAATCCACTTCTTTCACGCGAGAAAGGCTAAGAGAAATTATCTACGCATCGACGACTACAGTTATAAGTGCGATTATAACTGACAGCGATAAAACAATAATTAGCACCGCGATAACGGGCGGTAATAATTGACAGAATCTTCGATAACATCCTTTATCCGCCTTTTATCCTGTCCGACGATTGTGTTGCATGAGCGAATATCTAGGTTTCTTCCATTCCATTTCTGCCCTACTTTTCGCGCCATTGAAAATATCTTTTTCATTCCCTGCTCCGTTGCTCTTATTTATATTCACTTCACCGGTATTTCTATATTCGCACGATAGAATATGGATATGATGGCGAACAAGGGTGGTGGGAAGGTACGATCGGATAAGCCGCGCGCCCTTTGTGCTTCTGAGCCATGTGTTTAAGATAAAACCAACAGGTTTCAGCCATCTCGTCGGGATTCATCAAACGAAATGGCGTAGGGGCTTTTGAAAGATGCGCAGAGTCCAAGTATCCAATATTCATAACCAAGTACACCAAGAAACAATGGTCCATTAACGATGCGACATTCGATATTTCATTACGCGGGACGTTCATGAATATGGAAATAAGAACAATGCGCCGCAACTTGGATGATCTCGCGTATCGGAATGTGGGAACGTTAAAAAATTCCTTAATATACAAAACAGATGTTTTGATCATTTTTTTCAGAAAAGAAATCACGATTGTATCGTGTTCTCATTAATAATATTTTTAGTTTCGTTTATAATTAATAATATTCTCGAGTATCGAGTTCTAATTAAGTTTGCATTCTGAATAAACAACTATTTACGTATCTCTCCGATCATTCGCGAATATAATAATAGTTACTCTTGGGGAGCTACGATGGTGTAGTGGATAGAGGCTCAGACTGCCACGCGGCAGACCCGGGTTCAAATCCTGCCCATCACCTCTGGTTTTTCTATGTGATATGTATACCGTAGCTCTGGTGGT